>JAPYZR010003675.1:0-13729 GCA_030522945.1 Trichopria nigra
AGCGAAGCGAGCTACGCGCGATAGAGCGCCAGGGGTCCAGGGGGCGGAGCCCCCGGTGGGGTTGGCGGCCGAAGGCCGCAGGGGCGAAGCCCCTAGTTTAGTCTTGTATTTTTCAATATTCGTTTTTTTTTTGTCAATCTTTCGAAAATTGCCAATTATTATATATGAAGTATTTAAGTGCCTTTCATAAAACTAGAAATTTGTTATGTAGCACCTCTCAAGTTGAAACAAATGCTAAAATATCAATTAGTGATAACCTCTACAAAGTATTAAGTTCTAGAATCAAAGGGGTTCCAAAGTGAAATGGCCATTCAATATTCGCAACTAAGTTGTTCTATTCATTTGTTTCTGAACGGAACAGAACCACAAAATGCGAAATACGGACTGAATTTATTGCCAAAAGTTTGGGTTTTTTACAGCTTGAATCCGATCCAAGTATAGGCCAGCATGCTTTGCATCCTATGTAGAATCAGAGTTACAAAGCGTTTTTGAAAAGCGATATCGCATCGGCTGTATAACAGCGCCATTAGACCGAATTGGAACTGTCAAATTTTGCATTGGAACTGCAAAATTTAATAAATAAATAATTTTCTCCGTGTTTCAAAAATCGGGCTCTGGTACTGTGAAGGTATGCGTTCCATATGCTCATAAGAAAAATTTCAGCTAAATCGGTTCATAAATGAAGGAGTTCTATTGGAAATGAGTTTCGACAAAAAGCGTCGGTAAAAGTTCTACTTTAGAACGCCCTTAATGGACGTATAACTCTTGCTAACTGCATGGAAACAGTTCTTACCCACCCAGTAAGATTAATGAGTCGCGATGTCTTCGGTCCAAAAGATGATTTTACTACGTCTCCAGAAATCAGTCAGATCTTCGGCAAAATCATAGCTGCATGGATTATTGACACTTGGCAAGCGATCTCCCAAACTCCATTTAATCTCGTCGAGCTCGCTCCCGTCCGTGGAATCTTATCTAAAGCGATCCTTCGAGTATTTCGTCAATTTAATATTTCAGACAAGACGTCACTGCATCTTGTCGAAGTGAGCCCAACGCTTTCAGAGTTTTCATCAAAACTTCTGTCAATCTTACTCGAAGAGTGGTCACTGCCGAAGGGGTTCCCATTCAATGGTAATAGGATCGTATATGATTTACCAAAAACCTTCAGCGTTTTCCTTGCGCATGAGTTCTCTCATGCATTACCACCAATACAATAGTTTTAAAAAACTGACAATATGTTGGTTCGAAGTAATGATTGATCCAAACTTAAATAAACACAATTTTAGGGATGTATTAGCAAAAATGCACGCAACTACAGTAATAAATTTTTCGGATGAAAAGAGAGATGGTCTCTCTATTGTTTGAGAACTGGTATACACATGGTGTGTATACCAGTTCTCAAACAATATCTGTCGTTGATTACATTTCTATTTTTTGGTTTTTTTTTTTTAATAAAACGGGAGATTTACGTCATTATTGATTATGGACATCAATGAGATAAAACCCATTAGCATATCTGGAAAGTGCCGATCTTACAGCTGATGACTTTTCAAAAATCATCGAAATAATTTTCTCGATTCTCGATCGCCCTAGGGTGAGTTGCGGGTGCAAATAATGAAGCTTATGCTCGGTTATAATCGGGTATATCACGACTTGTAATTGGTCGATTTAAATAAACCGATGACCTTCGAATTCGGTACCTTTTTCCTCAAACTTTAAGCCATTAACTAATTTTTTTTTATACTAAATTGATAAAGTATGCGTGTTTAAAGTTCTCCGTGATAATGTTTTTTGGCCTGGCGTCTGAGAATCTGATCAAAGTCGAGCCAACTTATAGTCCACGCGCATTTCCATTTTTATTCATGAGCTAGAGCGCTTACTAACGTATACGTACAAGATCGCGGACAGAAATGTTTTATCGCATTTTGAGGTCCATTATGATTTGTAGCATGGACATTTGATGAAAAAACCAACCTGCGGTGTGTGGGTCGAAGTAATAATTTGACTCTAAATTTAATAAAACTTCACATTAAATTCATCGTTTGTATTAAAACTGCATCAAAAGGGGATGGATATATATACACTGGCTAAGATCTAAATACATTACAATCAATGCATTTAGATAGATATCAATCGAAATAATAAATTCAACGGAATTAGATCCCGCATGTATGTCATGAATCAATACCGCTTCAAATCTATAATGTAATCACTTATTAGTTCGAATCGATATTACATTTCCATTCGTAATTATGCACATCAATCACCATACACGTACCTGCATGACGTTTCGATCACTCTACTTATTATTGATGCGATTATCAAAACCGATTAAATGTTCGGTATATTGCGCTGGGTAAGTTTTCCTGTAGTCGAATTATGCAAAAGATACGCAAAGGAATATCGGGCGATATTTCATCATAGTGTGTTTGGGTAATTCAGTGTCTCGTATAACTACACCCAAGTAAATTTATGATTTCATGAAAATGATCAAACATTTGCTGAAATTAATTCCAATAATCAATATATGATACACGTGATAATTGGCGTTTTTTATTTTTTAAGAAGATTTAATTTCACGAAAAGTCGAATTTTTAGTGCAAAGTATAACTTGTTATATCATTTAATAATTTTTTCTAACTACATTTTTTGATAAATATTGCATAGTTTAAATGTTTTTGGTAATTGCCAAACTCAGTGCGATAATCATAGTATAACGTATTTAAAATTTATTGTTCATCTAGTTAGTTGAATAATGCATTCTCATCATCCATCATCCATCAATCAGGAACGTTATTCAAACATCCATTGACTTAAAAAAATGACGGTTTGAGTTCGGGGCAAATTGAATACAAAATATTACGAATGTGCAACGCAGTATGCCCATTTTGATTTCAGTCACGTTTATACTCGCATTTCTTTTCAATTAATTTGATATTACTTATACATCTAATATTATTTCGCTCCATTTCCATACCGTGATGGAACATACATATATCCTGCGAAGACGTGGGGCTCACTTTCCGTCCCGCGTCAAGAGCAGATGTGCTTGGTGGCCTGGTTTCTGTGCTGAAATTTTCCGCTAGCCATTTTCAGGTTGTTTCCGCATCTGGCTCCTTCGAAATTAGACAACTGAAACAAAAAGTGGGAGTTCCGGTTAGAGAAATTTCACGTGCTCAATTAGAAGGCCGATCGATACAAACTTTGATAAAAAGTAATAAGAATTAACTGCAGAGAATTAAAAGTGTATTCGAAATTTTTAATGAATCAACCCATTTGAATAAACATAGAGAAAAGTTTGACTAAAGCAGATGTAGGTACTGTTCAAATTAGCATTTCTAACGATTCCTTGATTTCAATATCAGCAACGTGCCGTTTCGTTGCGAATACCATTGTTCGAATCTTCTTTCCCAGACATAAATACATTACGTAAAGTTCGGGTCGATAAGTCAAACATCCATCAAAGAAAATTCAGAAAGAAAAAAGAACAGGAAGGAGATTAAAAAAATTACGTTACGATTTCGAGATGACTAAAATTAATGGGTTGTAGAAAATCCAAACGGATAAGACATCCATTCACGAAGGAAGATTTCGAAGATGTTTAAAGAGGTTAAAAACTAAAGCGTAGAAAAACCGTGGGTTGCACGAGGGCTTTGAGAGGAACTCAAGAGCTTCCTAAAAGATTTTACATGGCGAAAGAAAATAAAGAAGTTGAAATATTGAACTTCCTTATTTTCTTAAGTAAGTAGGACGAGGCAGCGTAAAAAATCCAGGTACCACCTGGTAAAAAGAGAAAATACTTTAGAAAAAGCGTAGAAAAAGCAGAGCAGGAACGAGGAAGAAAGGCCCGAACGCGAAGGGAATACATTGTAACCATCTACGACGATAAAGAATAAATTTTGAAATATCGAGAAAGCATCGGATAGGTATACGAATATCAAGATGAGGGTATGAAAGTAACAAATGAAATATTCAAACCAGAGGGAGTGGTGTAATTGCGGACTAAAAATGAATTGCACGTTTTTTCCAATAAACTAAACGGATTCCTAAAACACTGGAGCATAGTACAAGAGTCTATATAAATCATTAAGTAATCCGACGTCAATTAGAAAATAATCAACAGAATATTTTGCCTTTTCATTTACTTCATCCTTTATCCAAAAATTAAAAAGCTGAATGAATGTGTTAATATAACGTCATAAGTTATTATGTATGGTAATTCGCAGTATGCTCCTTTCGCCGAGATGGCTTATTTGAATGTGACCCGCAAAAGATCCAGGGAAATCGTCGAAAAGTCAGCATTCTGCTAGAATAAATGCGAAGGCACTTGGAACCGACATCCATATTGAAGGATCGACATAAGAATACCCGAAGAATAAAAGGGACGGCCGGTGATCAGGTGATTGGGTTAGCTGCGTCGGACGTAACTTCGTTATTCCCCAAATGAACAGACAAAACTCACTCATCTGTCGTTATCTCCCACTGTACGTTTTTTACCCTCGCACTTCTCCGGGACTTTGCCCTCTTCCACTTCTCCCGCAATCTCCCTCATTCCACTTGGTTTTGCGATCAAAGATGACGCAGCAGACTCTTCCGAGATCGAAAGAGACCGACTACGATGAGTAGATAGGTGAATTTACTAAGGAAAAAAAGAGAGGCAAAGGGCACGAGAGCGAGAGGGAAAAGTGTGAGGGGCCGCGCGCGCGTTCTATCAATTTTACTCTATCATGTACCTTCTTTAAGGGCGACGTACGCGACACTTCCAGATCAATAGAGTCTTTAGAAACCAGATCAACGTGACAGGTTGCAGTGACCGACTAAGAGGAAAACCGGTGGAAATAGCTAGGGCGCTTTTAGACGTGTTGAATACACTTTTACGGATATTTGCTTTTGTTTTCAAGCAATATCCCTCCATGTGAACTTTTCCTAGTGAGAAGAATATATTTTCAAAATTTCAAAGCTAAGATTACTGCGATTTGCGACTTGGACTTAAGCGTCAGGCTTTAAAACAGTAGTACACAACAATACAGATGATGTAGTACCAATTATGTTGGATAACTTTTCGTTAGGTCAGAATTCCGGCGATGGAAAACCAACAAATCATTCAACTATCATTATTATATACAAGTGAATTGGTTTGGAATCAATCTGTAAATTCCAACCTTACCACCAACCTCATTTACATCGGGAAATTCTCACATACGACTATCCTACAAGTATTGGACATTTCACCTTCCAGGACGTATCACCTCCAGGATACTTTATCCTCTGATTTTTATGATCCCCAGTCCTTGAAGCCGAAGTGCCCTAGAAGAAGTGAAAAGACAAAGTGTGAAATGGCGTAAGGTGAAGTGTCATATGACCGATTATCCTGCCAAGGCCAGTTAATTGGTCGCTCGACACCATATAGGTGCGAGTTTAGTTCAGCCAACTGAAGAGAGACTAATCGGATGGTTAAGGGATAAAAGTCGTTGAACCTTGGCGACTCAAACTGTAATGTTCCTAAAAACTCCATCCAACAAATGTAACCATCCGAGCAGATGTAAATACGTTACAAAACGTCATTAATATATCAGCTAATAAAAGCATTTGTAGAAAAATGTGATTATCTTACTACTAAATTCTTGAATTTATAATATACGAAAGATTAAAACGCGCCGCAGAAGCCCTCTTTACAATAAGTGTATAAAAGATCAAATTTCAAATTGGAAACGTTACCAGACGGGTTTTCTTCTGGCGTAATGAAGTGATTTAAGACGTCCCTCAATGAAGAGATGCTGAACGAGAAAGAGGGCGTCGGATCGATTCGAATCTCGTTGATTTTCACGAGGGCAAGATGCCCGTAGATTTTCCCAAGAACGTTGTAGCCGTCATAGCCGGAAGCGGGTACATTGCGGCGGCAGCTTCATCGGACAGACGGCTGACGGCGTCAGGAGAGTGAGGAAAGGTGCGGAAGGTCAGAAAAAGGAGGCAGTTGAAGTGCCAGCCATCAAAAGGTGAGAATTCAATATGAACGGTCAAATATTTTTTTTTTTTTTTTATTGCAATTATAACTTGACTTTTGTGGATTTCCCTTGCAGTGGTTACGAAATTATTCAGTCGACAAGGGTGAAAGAAGGAACTCTTCAAATTCATTATCACTCCATAAAGATGGAGTCAATTATATCAACTCGCCCTTTCTAAATGCTATTTTGGCGATCATTTATATATTATCTATAACAATAGGAGAGTTTCATCTTTTCAAGCGCTAATTCAATCCAGGTGAAGAGATGAACGACGAGAGGTGCAATTGTGTTGGATACTTTAACGAAATTTTTATCCCGGTCTGATTCGCGTTTCGTTCGCTTCTAGAAAGCTTTTAGCAGTGACAGAGGCAGCTATTCCCGCGCAAGTTCCTAACGAAGCTCGACTTTTCGTTTTTGTCGGATGCCCGAGCCGTGGGCACCTTTCCGAAACATGCAAGTACACTGGCAGTTTCTTCCATCATCAAGGTACGATTCATCATCGTTCTTGTTTCCGCTGTAACTGGGTTTTACAGCACCAGCCAGATCTCGTCTTTTCTCAACAGTGCATTTGTCAACTCGTTCTCCCTTGCGAGTTACTGCGCTCTCTCTCTCTCTCTCTTGATTTGTTGAAATAAAGTTTGTCCCGAAAGGAATAAACTCGCAAATGATACACAGATTACGGAATAAAACAAAAAACTCATTTTAACGTGTCGTAAAGTTCTCTTTTTTTTCGAGGAAATCATACGACACGTGTTTCAAATTCATTTTCAGAGCGATTACTTTTAACTAATTGCACCCATTTGTATCGCACCAGTCACCAGGGGACGATTGTGCCGGATTGTAGACTCGTGGCTTTAGTGCACGCAATTTCGGACACTTCCAGGGATACAATGAACATTAATAACAGCACTCCCGTTTTTGATGATAATAGTACCGATAATAGTCGTAGCAATGATAATAATATTCGTACATCGAATGTTCGCGGTTTATACGCAATCATCGAATGTCACTTTATTGCAAGAAAGAAGACAAAAAGGGTCGGGTAATAACGGGCGGGTGCGAACGCCAGGGGCGGCGAGAGTGTCGCGGTTACCTCGGTCGGTTCGACGGCAAAACACGATGCAACGCATAATCGATACACCAGTGTTGAATATTAAGTTGTTTCATAATAAAAGGGCGGGGAATAATAAATGCGTCAATATAGCGTCAGCAACGCAAAGTGACAAAAAGAAAATTACTTTGATACAGGGTTACGTTAAAACCTGAATGAGGCATTATTATTATGTTACATTTAAAACGATTGAGTGACAAAATGAGAGACTGATAATTAAAAGCAATTATGATCTTACATTGGGTAAATGACTCGAGAAAAATTTCCATGATCAACTCTGAAATTCAACATTTTCCGAATCTGTTTACACCCAAAGTGACTTCACGGAAAGAAGCCTGCAATTGCCGGATGAAAAGAAAATGCTGGTACATAAAACTTGTGTTAAAGCAAATAACTTAAATCTGCGATTCTGGCAGTTTATAGGACTTTCTCGTTTCGTAACGTCAAGTGAAAACGGTCGCATTCTTCTCCGGGGAAATTCAAAGAAACTATAAAACTGAAACCGACGTGAATCAAATGTCACGGTGTGTACGCGCCTTGTTGTAGTGTTGGTAGGGTAATATTCGCGTTTCTCGTCGAATCGAGAGAGGGCGTTTGAGTGGCTGCATTATTGCGACGTACCGTAGAGGTTTCAGTCGCTTAAAAGTGAAGAATGAACCGTTTATGCAAGCTTGGCTTTTCTTCATCTCCCGCGAAGCCAAACTTCTAGGCTACTTCGTAAATTACGTATTATTGCTTTTATGGGCTTGGCGAGACTTTTGCACGACGGAATATCGACGCGTCTGCGAGCCCTTAGAAAGGAAAAACATTTTACCAATTCCGAGAGGCGGCATGAAACTATTTGTCATGTCCTCTTGTTTATGAAACCTTTGTAAAACTGACCAGGCAATTGGTCTCAGACTGCGGAATTATTGGCTGGAATGCTAGCCAACTTGTTCATATTGGACTAGTCTCGAAGATGTACATGGACGCGCAACGTTGAACGTTGTCAGTTTTACGATGCAATGAAGTCGGTCTTCCTGGTTTCTGACAAATTAGAAGTTGAAGATTTTCTTATAGCCGAGGAATGATTCATGGGAACTTATGGTTGTAAGCTGAGTTATTGAGTCGGCGTATTTACGACTGATCGAGAAACCAACGATAATGCACATAGATTGTTTACTTTCAAGTTGAAACGCTACTAACAGAACTTATCATACCAACATTTACCCTACGAGGCATTTAAAGAAATTTAAAAAATGTGCAGGAAAGCAGAAGTTCCATACGACACTCGTACATATATGTACTCCTCTAGCGAAGTCAGCGATTAAAGCATGAATGATGAGTCGAAAATCAAGTGATGGTGCCCTAGTACTTTCTCAGTCTCGGATTATCTTATATCGATCCTAGAATGACCTGGGTGGCACAATGCGATTCATTAAAACGCTGTATTATATATTACATATATACTGTATAAAAATAAGCAACATATATATGTATATAATCGCTGCAGTATATCGATACAACTGAACGTTGCCATGGTTTGACCTATTCCACTGTAAATAACGTAATTGTATAGATTCCGGTACGAGCGCCGCGTCCAAATTGATGATGATTTTTAGGCAGGGAATGCGAACGCGCTTCGGGTAATCGACCTCTTCACGAGAATCGGCATCATTTCAGTTATTTGCCGATAATTGCGTTTTAATATGCTCGCACTCTCCGGGGTGAGCCGGTGTGGAAAATCGGTGTGCAATTTCATGCCAGGCAAATTACAACTAGTGACACGGCGTGCGGAGCGTTGATACACGACAGTGTACAGAAATACGCCGGCCATAAAGCCAGGATGGATTCGGGAGGAGCCTGTAGAGCAAGCAAGGATCGTGGCATGCCATGCCATGCGATGCCCCGACCTGGAGAGCGGGTGATTTGTGTGACAGATCAGGGCCGACGAGACTCGAACCGTGGCAACGCCAATATATTTCGTTTCAACCCCATCCCGATACGAACCTGTTTCCCGATAATTCTCCGTTATATATATATATATATATACACATACATGTATAATATATATACATTTATGTATGAGTATGTATGTGACGCGTCTGTCTGCTACTCCTACCCCTAAAACGTAAACGCGAACGCGAGTACATTTATTCATAGAAACGGCGCCTTCATTCCCTTATCCTTCATCTGTACTGGAGCATTGTATATAACACGGCTCATACATAAGCGAATGGGTCGCAAATGAGCAAATGTCGTTGGCAGACGATTTCAGCTCGTTTCGCAATTTCTTTTTTCTTCGTTTAGTTTAATGTTACGTAATGTGAAGTTGTTCGAAATTAGCGGTATATATAACGAGCTACTTCTCTAAGTGTTGTTAAAAGATCGATTACGGGGCGTTTCTGGTCTAAAGGAGATTTGACAGGACATTTCATTGGGTTTATTGCATGCTGGTTATGGCCATTCGTAAATCAATATCCATCAATAATACATAGGAAATTGTTAGTTTCCCTTGTCTCGACAAAATCTCAGTTTCCACACAAAATGGTCCAAAGATCGTATGATGAGGTTGAGTTGCCATTTTGGCCCGCGATATGTCGAATAATATGTATGTATATATATACGTCTCGGCAACAGGTTAATCGATTTCCCGCAGAAAATATTTAGTCAGTGTTTCCTTTGCCACGGGTATCGAAAAAAACCCTTTGTGTAGCCGCACAGCCGCGTTGACGTTGCTCAAAGCAAACATTCATCCTATGCATGATTTTTTCGGTTTGCCCGTAGTCGGTTAGTTTAATTAACTGCTGTGTTATTACAAGCCCATGTTACTCTTGACGTATTACGATTTTTTTCCACCCTAATTCATAATTAACGGACAATTGCAAAACTTTGTGTACATTAAGAGTTGTGAATGCGTAATCATGTCGAAGATTGCTGCCTCAATCTGAAACTGGAAATCAAATTCGAATCATTCATCCATTTCGTATGGATAACCCAGCAGAGAATGGAGTTGTCCGATGAATAGTAGGACATTAATTAAAAGCAATGAAATCACGTTTGAACCTTGTAGACATTAGCCAGTAGGAAGACGCGGAGAATAATAGTAGTGCTTCGTGATTTCATAAGCTACCCTTCTTCGAGTCGGTGGCAGAAGCCGGCTTCCGCGTTGCCGGTGGTGTCGCGGGGGGTGGGGAAGGGTTAAAGTCGACGTTTGTAGGAGTGTCGGGTCGGATGCCTAACGGTCGATACGGGACGTAGTCCGCCCGTGTTTACCATCCAGCTGTCTCTGATGCGATTCTCGTTAAAGCCGCTTGTCGCTGCGTGCAAGTGGAAGGCATGCGAATTCCGCATACGAATTCGCCCAATCGGACATTGAGCATTGGAATATCAAGCCCTATTACCCTGGGTCGAAGAGCATTCTCGGGCGTTAAACGCTCCGTTTCACCCGCCATTTTCATCCGATTTCGAGCATTTCAACTTTAAAGTCTCGTTTGCGCGACGGACAAATTTAGCGATCCAGTCGGGTGTCTGCCGCATAACGGTTCGGTTTCTCATCGATATTACTTTCATTCAATACAATGGGAAGTCATTTTTATCAAGATCAGCTTTCGTCCGGAAACGCACATTGCTACGAATTCGCGCTGTATGGCCGCGTACACATATGGGCAGATATTGTTTGCGAGTGTTTTAGCCCGTCGCCAGGACGAGACAATGAACACCGTTAACGCGTCCACTGTTTGACAACAATGCTTGGAAATAGCTGCAGAGACAGTTTATCCCTGGCGGATCGATTGCTGGTAGAGCGCATTGCGATCTTCGTTGTCGAGTTTCACTGGATGCGAAAGGTATCGGCATCATCGCTGAAAATGTCATTATTCTCTTTGCTAAAAAGCCACCTTTTGTTCCTTTCGATGCTTGCGAAAAGGAAAAAAAAAAATGTTTCGGCTCTACAGCGCGGTCACGTACGGTCCTCTATGGGATTGTTTCTAACAATGTCCGATTTATCCACTCCCGGCTCGAATGCGTTATGGACAAATCCTCCTCCAGTTGAATCGGACTATCATTTGCATGATCATACACGATCGGAATTTACCGGAACGTCAAACCGACTTTTCTAGTTGGATCACGTTGAATTTTCTGTCCGCATAAATTTCGTTCCTTCCCCCGAACCGCAGTCGACGGGACATTTCTCCACTCTTTCCCGGCCGAACGTTCTCAACTTATCAACGGTAGACTTTCCGGCCCGTGTGTGCCTGACGTGTGCATGTGTGTGTGCGTGTGTGTGTTCGGCTCTGTCTCGACTTCATTTATCGCAACTTGACTATTTTGTCTCGTCATTTAAATACCAAAGTGTACCGAGAGCTTTTCCGTGAGAGTTGGCTTTAATGCCTTACTATCTCACTGACTTCGGGGGAATTGGATTTATGCGCCTTGGGTTGCATTAGTATCTTCCACCCCAAGAACATGCTCTTGAGCTCTCGCTCTTTCCGCTCTTATTCCGTCTCTTTTCACGTATCGGCTCGCCAGCAAGGCCCATATTTTCTTACCGCTTTCACCTGCACACGCGAGGATAGCACGTGAGACTACACGGGTTCCGCATTAATAGACATTGTGTTCGGCGAACCGAGCAACGATGAATATCCTGTCAGGACAATCGTGACGTCGCGTGAACGCACATGAATAAGTCTCAACAGAACATAGGAATATCATGTCGTGGTGGTCTTTGTACATTTCAATTTTATACACCACACTGTGCCATCCTATAGTAGATCATATAAGTGGTGAATCCAAGATTGCAGCCGAACAGCGAGTTACCAATCCCGTAATACCTTTAACACGGTAATTCATAAGTTTCATTGTTAAATTTTTAATGTACTTTTATATGCATAAAACCGAATGTGAATAAATCTTTTCATTTTTCTATAAACAAATCAGAAAATTGATCCTTCTTTGACCATGCAAAAGGTAATATTATCACTTGACGTACTACCAGAAGGAATCACATGCGAAACGTAAAAAATCAAAACGCTGTCAAGACAATAAAATGCTCCCACAAGAAGGTCTTATACAGTCCCGGTACTCTTTTTTAAGTCGGAAAGAGAGTGTGACAATTGAACGTTTCCCCAAGATCTACAGGCTTGCTGACAATTATTATTTCGCAGTGCGATCGTGAAAGAACCAACTCTTTATTATGTATGACGTTTATCGCGGATGCATCATGCACGTTAGCCATTGTCAACATTGAGGTTTTGTCAACTTTGTGATTTTTTGAAGGCAATAAAATAAGAAAACACGCGCATCAAATGGTAGTGTGCAGCTTATAAGTGAGAAAGATTCGTAGAAGAGGGTCGTTTTATGACCAAGATGGACGTACGTGATCAGAATCGTACCTACGGGGCAGTGTCGCAAATTCGACATGTCAGACGTCGATTCCAGCCGCCGTTGTTCCAACGTGGTTTGACCTTAAAACTTTTTTTAGGAGCTATTCCCCGAGGCGCGTATTCCAACCGCTGAATAAAAGGAAAGGTTTTGATTCTTTGTCGACTTCCACGTCGGATCTTGTCAAATTCCTTTTTACAGCCTCGAAGAAATAACCCCCTTTTACGATTCCTGTAGGCAGTGCTTAGAACAGGATTCTTTAATGTAATTTATTCAAAAGGGTTGTAAAAATTTAATTTAATTACACTACTCTACCTAATAGTCGGAAACAATTCAACGTATTGAACAATAGACTGAGAAACATCGGACCATTTAATTCGTTGAAAGTATAGCGATTAAATGAAGAAATTATTAGCATTGTGATAGGCAAGAAGACATGGCTGCTGTCCACTTTTGTAGAGTCGATGTTCTACAACAAAATATCTTTCTCTCCGGCGCTTTTTTGCTTGTCTTCCGAGAAGTTCTAGTCCGACCTTGGTCTGCCATTTGGAAGGTCTGGAAGACTGAGGGTGATAAAAGAAAAAAGGGAATGATCGAAGGAGTGAGTAAAAAGAAGAGGGAATACAACCAGGAGTACAAAAACGACGAAGCGCGGTTGACGGAAACTATGTTTGATATTAGACGAAACCATCGGGACATCCGATTCTTATTATCTGAAGAGGCGAAAGGACAGGTTCATTTTTATGTCGAGAGAAATCTGGAAAAAGTTGGATAATTCATGAAATTTGCTATCTGATGTTCTAATTATACGTCGAGGCTTGATTGAACTATTTGAACGCGTGCGGATGGGGGAAGTTGCACACATAAGTGGGAATTATTCGCCCCTTTCGCCAAATCGCATTACGGCGAACCGAGAATCCATCAGATTTTCGGCACTCGCCGTTGACTGGAGATTCAGAAGCCGCAAGCCAGTTTTACTGCGACCATTTCCGGAGAATAGGAAAGAGTAGGTCGATTGGCCCCGGAATCATGAGCAGGTATCGCAACTGGCAAAACGGAAGGATAAATGGGACTCCCGTGTCCTGCGACGCGGTGAGATTTCCCCCAGGTATTCAGGAATACGGAAAGCGCGTGACGTACGCGGACAGAAACGATGTATATATATATATATATATATATATATATATATACGCATATTTATAATATATATATATATATATATATATATAACCTGCACATACGCCAGTAGAGAAAC
>JAPYZR010003676.1:0-15263 GCA_030522945.1 Trichopria nigra
AAGTATATATGTATATATATGGTCATATATCGTTATATCTCAATTATATATGATCATATCTGGAACATATATGAGACAGATATAACCATATATGATCCAGATATAACCATATATGATTCAGATATAACTATATCTGAATCCATTTTTTCCCGGGATGTTTATCCCAAACAGCACAAGTACGTCCAGCTGTCACTGGCGAGGACGTTCATTGGACGTCCATCGAGTACGTGAAATGTACGTACAACGGATGTATAATGGACGTCCAATGAACGTACAATGGACGAATTACGGATGAATAATGGACGAATTATGGGCGTCCATTGTACGTCCTGTTGTCACTGGCGAGGACGTACATTGGACGTCCATCGAGTACGTGAAATGTACGTACAACGGATGTATAATGGACGTCCAATGTACGTCCACTTTTCGTTCATAAAAGATGCTTTTTAGCCGACAAATAATGGACGTACATTGGACATACAATGGACGTACAAATCTGTACGTCCATTATTCGTACATATTTAGACGTCCATTGGACGTACAGTGTTGATTGGGATATATTCTCTCGAAATAACTCGAAACATATGGATTTAAAATTATTGAAATCTTTTCTATTATTGAAATGAATCTAATTTTATCCAGATTGTAAAGCATATGGTTCGAGACATATCTTGTCCTTGAAAAATCATTTGACGTTCACCTGATGTTCCTAGGTAGTTGCTGTCAAGGTAGAAGAATTGAAGACATGTCTTGAAAAGATGGAGACTAGTTTGTATTTGACAAGTATTTTGATCGTCTCTCTAACACTAATGCCTTAAAGAAAAGTATCATTTTTTAATTTGTATATCATGGTATTTTAAAAACAGTCATCATGCATCTTACAGACGTGTTTATATTTTTATCTTATCGAATTGTATAAAATATTTGAACATTTTCGTGATTTTCCGTTTGGTCATTTTTTTTTTTTAAGTATTTTTACTGCATATTTCTTGAATTAAATTAAGATCCATTGATTTTCATCAATAATCACAAATATATTCATCAAGTTTTATAAAATTTTAGCGATGCGAAACTTCTTTCGTTAAATCATCACCTTAATTATATCAAGATCTTTAACATCATCGAATGGCATGTTTGCTGAAAACATCTAATGAAAACAAAAATAAATTTTGTTGGCATAATTATGCAACAATTTAATTGTGTTTTGGCAAAATATTGTCGCAATGCCCAAGAAAAAAATTAATTTTTCTTGCTCCATATTTAAACATCATTATATATTGTGAATAAAATATTCATCATGATTTACAGGACATTTTCAGTAAGGTAGGTCCAGAACATATGGCCAGAAACTAGTTTTATTTTCTGCTAGAGGTGCCTATTCTCAAAATACCGACTTGTTTTCCAAAATTTCTTTTTTTTTTTTGTTTGAACAATACGAAATGAAGTCTGAATTTTTCCACACTATTATACTTGTCAATATGTATTCAGAAAGTGAGATGCCAAGTCAAGTTTTGTTACTACTTTTTATTATAGTCGGTAATCGGATATGCAGCCCTGCGTGCATTTACATTTAAGTTCAAGGTAAAGAAGCTGAATTAGATTACAACAAAAAGATGGTAAACTAATGTCTGACGACTACATAAAACAGTACTTTAAGTGACAAGTACATTAATTACAGAAAGTTGTACTGAATGATGCTTTGGCAGGATTAACTTTTCTTATAATTGTTAAATGTTGTAAGCTAATTATGAACCTGTTTGCTAGGAAATTAATATTCCTGAGGTTTTACAGGTGAAAGCTCTTACGACACTTCGGGGATCAAGTCATATTATGTAAGTTAAATACTATTAACATAATTTAATAAATTATATAATTAATGTAATTACTATTAGTACAATTTATGCTGTTCTCTGGTAACATGATACACAACATAAATACAACAGAAACATATATATTATACGTATAATCGCAAATATTCATCAATTACAGCAAATCCAATCAATAAGTTGATATTTCCATTAATGTTTTTTATTTAATAAAGTATACAAATAATATCTTATACATTCGACAAATTAACAATGTCTGATACCTTTTTTTATATTAATGGCAATTATTTCTACATTATATACTTACTTTCAGTTCTCGGAGGAAAAAAGACAACATTTTTTAGAAAAAATGAAATTACCATTTCAACGAGCCAAAAATGGACTATTTACAAATTTAATGTGATACTAGACAGATCAACACTAATAAGCGTTTTACTCCTGATGCCATCAATACCAACTCCAAATATTTAATTAAGCTGGAGAAACCTTGCATAGTACTCTATTCAATAACTGAACGTGTTTCTAAGTTTGTCCTAAATATTTTCGATAGAAATTACTTTGATTTACTTTACACTACATTATGATTGAGCAATAACAACAATCACTGTTACAGAAATATTTTATGACATATTTTGCGTTTCTGCATATTTAAACGTATGTTTTCAAGGAATTTACTTGAATCCATCATATTATCCCACTAGACACAGCACAAACCGTACAATTAATCGGAGATTGAGAATACTAAAAAAATCTGCAAATTTCGCCACAACCTCAAAGTGACCTGAGAGCGAAATAGTATCAGCTGATATTTGCATTTAAAGCGGGCCGTCGGCGTGACATTGATATATTCCAGTCGACATTGCGCAGTTAAGATCGAACTCCTTTACAGTTCGAATGCACAATGTCGTACTCGTAGATGTAGGAAAATGCCATTTTAATCTAAACCCCTAGTCTATTTCCAAGCGAAACTGGGACAGCAAACTCATTTTAATAACTTTAAAGTCTTACCGCACTTTTGCTAGTAACGGCCACTTAAGCTATCGGCGAACTTTCTGATGAAATTCAATCGACGCTTTTCCGGCATTTCTTTTCGGCCCTGTGCCATCGGCGAAAGCTTAACGGAAAGCTCTTCGATTACGCGACGCAAAAGCCGATCACTCCTCCCCGTTATAGCCTTGATCACTATAACCGCTTTGCGACTTTGCCTTACTTAAAATCAAAAGGTTCGGTTATTATTGGTTAATTGAATTATTTCCATTTAACACATATTGCAACTTGAAACAATCGGAATTATTTACCATTTTTACGTTTCAATGTTCGATATACATTTAATATTCTATGCAGAACCAACATTCGTTTCAGAAGCATCAAAGTAGGTTATCGATTTGTACATTATTAATAACGTCATTAAATTTCTTGCACTTTTTGTCGATACTACAGTATCGACAAAAAATTAAGTGAAATTAAAATTTAGTTACATTTATCATTAAATTTTGAATCAACCGTGTACAATTTTCAAGAAACGCGTTCGTGACACTTCAGTGCTAAGATTGAAAATTAATTAATTTGCCACCTACGTATGCAGATTTAGAGTAGACGTACATGAAATATATAATGATAATGCCTAAAATTTTAATACCTGCAGATCAAAGCAAAAATAATGTACACGTACATAACATTTCAAGAATACGCTTAAAAATTGAATGAAATTTGTGCAATATTCAAAAATATCATTAAATTGCATGAGTTTAATGATTGGTACATTTAATTTAATAGCCTAAAGTTACCGTAAATAATTAAGAGGGATCAAAAGTAGGACAGTTATCGATCTAACCTCGAAAGTAAAAAAGTGCAAATTAAAAATTATTGAAGCGTTTTTTGAAAACGTAGACTCTAGTACTGCAATTTTACACACTACATATGATATTTTTTTTTTAAACAGACGACAATAAGCGGAAATATATGCAAATAGACGAAAGTAAACGAAAATAGGCGATAATAAACGGATATAAATAGATATAAATAGACGGAAATAGACGAAAATAGACGAAATAAGACCCAATTAGACGAAAACGCATAATAATTTACAATTATTACAAACAATTAAATTAATACAATTAAATACAAACAGAGACCAATAAATAGAAATAAAATTGTCGAAACTAGACGAAAATGGATGCAGATAGACGAGAGTAGACGAGAATAGTCGAAAGTATATGAAAGTAGACCAAAACACGTGAAAATAGACGAAAGTACACCAAAATAGACGAAATTAGATGAAATTAGATGAAATTAGATGAAATTAGATGAAATTAGACGAAAATAGACGAAAATAGTCCATAATAAATGGAAATAGCTGATAATAAACGGTAATAGACGAAAATAGACGAAAGTACACGACAGTGGATGAAAATACGGACGATAATAAACGGAAATATATGCAAACAGACGAGAGTAAACGAAAATAGACGATAATAAACGGAAATCGATGTAAATAGACGGAAATAAACGAAAATGGACGAAATTAGACGCAATTAGACGAAAACGCATAATAATATACAAACAGAGACCAATAAATCGAAATAAAATTGTCGAAACTGGACGAAAATGGATGCAAATAGACAAGAGTAGACGAGAATAGTCGAAAGTAGATGAAAGTAGACCAAAATTGTTCAATATAGACGATAAACGTATATTTGTCATTTAATTTACATCTATAAAGTCACTTGTATTATTTCATTTGGAATCATACATTAATATGCTTAACATTTTGCTTCCATTTTACTATAGAATTAAAACTCTCATATTACAAAATATGTATATAAGTTTTCACTTTTGGAATACAGTGAATTACCTTATTGTTCGAAAATTTTACATGCAAATTTTCGAGTACGTCGCCAATATTCTTCTAGTATAGTTAGGTAACCTGTATATAAATGTTCTTCTGCATGTCAAAGGACCCCCTCGATCTATGATATCCCTCGATACGCATAATTTGCTGTGGCATTAGAAAGTTTTAAAATTTTCATTATGTAAAAAGTGGTCGTATAAATTTAAAAATGTAAAAATGTTTCCAGGTCAAAATTAATAATGTGCGAGAAAGGCATAAATAAAATGACTTCCATTTATTAAACGACTGAAGTGAATATATTTTCATTTCACTTTATCGACATTTAGATTGCCCTTTCCGGTTAATAAATATTATTTCACTAATCAATAAATGTATAACTTAAGGAAGACTTGTGCGTATTATGTAATAGAGGTCAGCACGTTGAAAAATTAACGTCAGTTTATTTTCGTACTGAACGTTTTAAAAGGTGCTTTCTTCCAATTTCAGTTTTATAATTTCTAAATATAAAATATTAAAGACTTGCCTTCAAAAATTGCTATCCAAGAAAATCAAATATTATGCAATATAAATAGGTTATGATTGAATTATAAATTGTTTTAAAGTAAGAAGCCACTTTAGTTTCTTATGATATCGTTACATATAATCACATTAAGAACTATTTCTTATATATTTCTTCAACGAGATTTATTCCCAACATTTTCCACGCAATTCCGTGTATATTGTGCATCTAATAGGACGTCCGAGAACGTATTTGGAATATTGTGATACGACACATTGCACGTCCATATTCCTTCCACGTTTGAGAAGTATTACAGGGTGACACATCGCTGAGCCATATTAGAGCAATATTGCATGCATCTCCACATTGGTACGATCTTCAAAACGAGATGTAGATGTTTTATCAAGATGTCCAACATTCTAAGAAATGGACTAATTTCGGTTCGTTATGCAGCTATAAGATCTTGTGGAAAATTATTATATATATACATATATAATACAAATTATTATATCACAAACTGCGTATCAAATCTCTAACTGACAGTGCGTATACAATGATTGAAGTAATTATTTATAAATATTGCTGAATACGTATAATTTTCATTATTGTCGTGAACCAAAAAGATATCCACATAAATGAACAAGACTTCATCCTTAACTTATGTTTATTGTTTATTATAAATTATTCGAAAGGACAATGATTCTAATAGCTGTTTTATGCTTTAGAATTACAACCAAAGTATTATAAAAATTTAAATCATAAAAAGTACAATGAAATAATTGTCAATAAATTTCTAAATTAGAATGCTCCGGAACATATTATATATTACCAAATATGCAATAATTTCATCGTGATAAATTTTAAATTATTTGATGATACCGTGAAAGCTTGATAATTTCGAAACGTTTTAATAGAATATATATGTATAGTATAAATATCTACTCGAGCTTCTTTAATCAATCAATATGTTATAATGTGAATTTTATACACACTGTCAGCCAATGAATTATATCAAACATGAATAATACGAGCACATTTCAACCAAAAATTTATTATATTATTTTATTTTTATAATTCTCATATTTTCATTTTCATTTATTTCGTTGATGTTGTGATAAACGAAACAAAATAATAAATAAATACAGAAATGTTTTTCTAATGGCATATATATTTCAATTAACAGAAATGTTATATCGTACACATAATATACAGATAAATTTTTTTTTAATTTATATCCAGTTTCAAACAATATTGTACATTTTATAAACTTTGCAGCATCAGTACAAAATTAAATAATTTTAAAACCTCAACAAAGGTAACATTGTTACATATTCATCCTCTAATAAAGTTGCATTAACTTTCACAATTTACCGAGGAAACACTAAATAAATTGGTATATACATTTTTATTGTATATGTAGAGTAAAGCATACCATATACATATGTAAATTCCTGAAAACGTTAAGAAATAAAAAACTCCAATAGTGCCTATATACATAGAATACAAACACGGTTAACCTTAGATGCAAAAAGTTTTCGTAATGACTACATTTCGCCGGTATACGGACTAATGCTAGCTACCCTGCAATTTATTATGCAGGACAGATCGTCCTGTCATGGCTACTAAAGCTCCGTGTGCAGATTTTCAGTTCATGTTTATGGATACAATGTGAGGTTACTGAATAAAAATGTGTGTATTCTCTTAACCGAAAACCAGTACGTCCATTAACATTTATTTTAAAAACAATGCACGGCAATGTGGATTTTTCAACGAAAAATCGTTGTAGATATGTATAGTCATAAAATAGTGATTAATAAAATGCTAATCAAAAAACAACATTAGTCTATCATTAGTGCGAAGGATGATATCGTCGATCATGTTATGATTATACTTTGTTTATATGATTATACTCCTAACTATACCTGACTATTTAATTGTCTTGCTTGGTTTACAACTTGTCTGTAACTACTTAATAATTAAAGAATTAACAATGCATTTATCTGAATGCTAACATTTCGTTTCTATAATGTATAAAATTTATCGCAGAAATTAAAAATTGTCATTGCATTTTAATCGAAACAACTGGATTTCGATTAGAATGCAAGTGAACAAAAATATCTTAAAACAAGCTTTCACTCCGTTTTTAGGTCATCTTATGATATAAAGTATTACCATGTAAAAGTTTTTAAACATACTAAGCGTTATCGATAAAAGAATAATATGAAAAAGCAGACAGACACGAAGCTGAACTGAATTATTAAGTTCTCTGATGATGTACTCTTGTCATCACATGGCAACTCTTATTCGAAGCTTATTTTTAGCATGACGTTTCAAGAGCTCTATAATTTCTCCAATACTTAATATTCGGTCATATTAATACGTTTCCATCACCCAGTTACGTTTTGCGTTATTTGTTATATATATGCTAAAAAGAATGGATAGAAGCTGAAAAGATTACATGTACTATTTTTATCCACTTTTATCTGAAACTCTAGTAATTCTTAGACGTTACAGTCGAGTTCTATATGTTTTTATGTAGCCCTTTATAAAATAGGATTGACTGGGATTGAAACGCCATTCCATAGGTCAGAAATTGTTGTAAAAGTATAGAAACTGTCATTTACGGATAGTCATTCAATTCATTTTTATCTGTTTTTAGCTAATCTTTTATCAGTGGTAGCCTACGAATGTAATAAAAAAAGAAGACATTAAATTAAAAAATAATTTAATATAAACTTCTATTATTAAAGTCCATTATATTAAAGGCAATACGTCAATGTGCAATTCAAAAATAGTTAGAAACTTACTGCAAAGTGCAATTTTACATGGACATGATCAACTATATAAAATAAGTTACCAACAAAATTTTCACAATTATTATGAGAACTGCTCTGCTTGTTTTTTATGTAAAATTAAATTCCGTACTATCTTCGCGTTTCCGTTTCAACATTTTTAAAATTAAAATAAACAAATATGTATTTAAATAAATGAAATCACTGAATTTATTAATGAATTATATTTTTTTTTGCAATAGCCCTGGATTTAAAAATGAAAAAGCAATGTATTCAGTTGTATACAGGAATTCAATCATCGGGTATATTCACGTTACAACCAAATCTTCGAAATTCACGATTTCTACCAATACTCTTTTATTTCCCAATATATAAATAGCATACGAGCACTTTATACAATTCGGAAAGATTAGCTCGAATTCAAACTCTGTTAAAGCAACTTTCGAAGCTATCTTTTACAGCAGCTTTGGAATTAGGACACACATCTTTCTCTGACTCTGACAACGAATGTCTAGAAACTCTAGGTCTCGTCTGTTACTTTCTAAATGTTTCAGACTGAAAATAAATTCAATGGCGAGAAAATTGTGTATGGTTATTTCGTTTATCCGAGAATTTTTAAAAACAAATTAAAACGTACGTTATTATATAAGTTTGTACATTCTTTAACAGTTTGGACTTTTCTTCAATGAAAGACAACTAAGAAAGAGACCATCCGTATACTTCAGTCTAAGTGAAAGCTATTTTCGATACTTTCTTTTTTCATGTCCGCCATATTGTTATTTATTTGTATAAATTATGTTTCGTGGTTCATACGACGTCTACAGAATAAAGATGCATCGGATTTTTTGCTTCAGATGTTTTGAAGTCGAGATATCGGTGTTATCATGCATGCGCTTGTCTTTAGAAAATCAAGAACAATAATATTAAAAAATTGAAATCAATCAAATTTTTTTTTATATATACTTTTCAAATGTAACGTTTCATTATAACGTTTCCGTGGTAGAACATATACCGTTTCTAGAATTATATTATTGTGATCTATACATAGAAGTAATGAATGCTAAAATAATTTTTTTACCTAAAAATGAATTTATTTGTGCCTTTAAACGTTGGCATTAATTAGAGGCGTTGGGACGTTATACCGTATACAGTCTAAAGGAACCTTATCTAGGCTAATCTCTTATGAGATGCACCTCTGCTTCTCGAGTTTTATCACCTCTACGTTGGCTTCGTAGATGGTAAAATGTCCAGAGGCGAGAAAAATGTCTTCTCCTTGAAAGGAAGAGGAAGGACGGAAGGAAGGAATGAAAGAATTGCTGCAGGTTCGAACTGCGAGGACGTTTCGCCGTTAAGAAAACAAAAACAACGTCAGAAAGGAGATAGTAGGAGAGAGTGGGAAAAAAAATAAGGGAGACGTGGAAAAGAGCTAAGTTCACGTTTCTGCATGGGGTTCCCCTGGCGCATCGTCGCGTAGATGCATTTCCGGGTGTGCTTCCACTTCCCGTTGCATCGTTCCTGCCGGGGACGGCTTGGGGCTCTCTTCTTGCAACTTGGTAATTGACTCGAAATAGAGACGGGCTTGCAAATTCCTCCGGCGAAACTTTTGCACGAGACTCGAATCGTAAACGTTGCACAGTGCCATCTCGCCCACCGCCTCGTGCATCGTCGCCTCTTTGGCACTCAAAACCAGGGAGTTCCACGGGGCCCAGTCAGCCCCGAGGTAAAAGCGAACTAATCTCAAATCGGCAATGTCGTCGCAACCGGAAATTCCAGACTTGCCTTCCCAGATCCCGTTGACCAAACTTTGAACGACCTCGGGTCCGATCACAAAGGCGAGGCTTGTGTGGGATCGATGTCTGACCTCGCGTCGCCTGAGGTCGCGAAGGATTTGCTCGTAAATTTGTTCGACGACTTTGGGCCCTACTTGTGGCTTGAGAGCGGTACAATAACAGCATCGGAAAATCCATGCCGGATTCCGGTAATCCAGAGGGAAACTATCAATATCGTATAGTTTTTGGCAAGATCGACAAAGGTGCATAGATTGAGTTGATTGATGCACTTGTCGAGTGCTAAGGGATTTTCGAGCTAAACGTAAAAAGGCCAGTTTCACCCTATTTCTCAGGTTGATCAATGTACGTGGGTTAACGTTCGCGGAAATCAAGGCTAATTCCTGATCGATCAAGTATCGCAGGTCGGTAGTAGCTGAACACCTTTCACGGGGTATGAATTCCTTCAAACAGCGAAGCAGTTGCGATCGATCAGGACTGACAGTGATTTCAGAAAGAAGATCGTAAAACATCAGAAACTTGCGATTTTCTTCAAGTTCGCGATTGACGGAGGAAGTTTTTTCACTGCCAGTGCCAGGCGGTGACTTTGAAAGATCGCGCAAAAATCTAGATCTTCGCAAATCGATATTTCTTAAAGCGATTTTTGTCCGTTCGAGGTCGATGGCACGTAATATCTGGATCTCTTGGTGAAGCCGTTTCCACTCTGCAATTATTTTTGCGCTGCCAGCTTTTTGCGTTTTTATTATCGCGTCCGTAGCGAGACGCCAGCGATGGAGGATGTTGCCGAGCATCGCAAAGTCGGCTTTGGTGCGAGGGCGAGTATCGGGGTGGATGATTTTGAATTCCAGTGAGTAAGGCGAGGACTTGGGATGGTCCAAAGTTGAGCAACGGGTGTCCTCGATGTTGGCCAAATCCCAGATCACGTCTCGGGGAAGCGAAGGAGCGACGCGATCGGCGTGTACTCGATAAGCTCTGCAAACATTTGTATCTTCCTGGAAATTCCCTTTATTGACCTAAGGCTTGGGAGTTAGCGGGGTTAAATACGCGATTTCAAGCCTGTTTGTATTTGTACGATTGAGACCAGCACAGGTGTCGGCGTTTGTAAATACCAGGGAAAGACTAATCTTAAGTGCTGAAAATCATCAACTTGTCCTGTTGACGGAGTTTATTTATTGAAAACTCATGCAATGCGAATGGTGACGGTTATATACATGCAGAACGCCGAATTTTAGCACAATACTAAACTTCTATCAATATGCATTATTTTTCTATTTATTATTTACTTGTTTATCAATAAGTTCTTGACATGGCAGTGTTATTAATAATGATGTATTTGTAACTTGAAACAGATATCAAGTATTGATAAATCGTACAATAGTACGACAATAATAATAGAATTGTCTACTGGAATATCAGTGAAATGTTTACAGAAGTATTCGTATTTTACGGAAATTTAACTAAATATATTAAAAATTACTTTGTGTCGTATTCCAGGCGATTGTTGTTTTCATTTGGTACAGATAATTAACATTTCTTCAATATTACAGCAATATTTCGTGCCGTGTGGGTTGTATACAGGACTTCATGGTAAGACAAATTATTCGTTTTTGTCGATTTATGTTACATTTATATCATTGGTATATGTAACTACTAGAATTGTGCTTCGAAAGTACCACCCACTAAATTTACATTTTTTAGGTTAGAATTCAGCGCTTGCAATATTTCCAGATACTTTCATCGCAAGGGTCTTTAATACTTTCAAGAATTTACAATTAATAATTGTGGTACGAAATAATGACAGTAACACAATAAAAATTTATTTTTATACTGTAATATTTTCATAGAATTACCGTAAAAGCATTGAAAAAATAAAAGGTTACAATTAATAAATGCAAGATTATCAAATTGTAATTTCAATTCTGCACGTATTCAACTTATTACATAAATACAGAGATGTGATAAACGCAGTTAATAGGCATGTCAAGTTGTTTAATGTGTTTAATAAATAGACTCCGATGCAAAGTCATAACAATGTCATGTTTATCGAATATTCACCGTAGCCGTTCATTTATAATATTATTCGAATGTATAATGATTCGGAGATTGTATTTATATCTATAAGTGAATTATTGTAAAATCAATAATTACATCGTATCATGTAGTGAATAAACTTACACAGCTCCTCTTTCACAATCAATCTGTATAATTACATTCATATTGAAATATGTTTATACTATTAAAACATTAAATATATATTATAGTAATTATACAGGGTAAAGAAGAAATTAAACTTTAATTTTAGAATTAATATATCAAAATAGTATGCAATAAGAGTTTAAATTAGAAATAGATGCAATGGAACGTATTTTGATCCTCTCTTTAGTGAGCGAAGTAAACATTTACAAATATGTTGAGTTGCCGCAAACGTAAACTGATAAAGTTATTCAATTTTACAATTTTTTCAGCTAAAAACGATATGTGAAATATATTACAGTTTAAGTATACATAATCATAAGTAAGCACTGCAGAGTCTAGAAGTCATTTTCAGAACTGTCCAGCAAAGAGAACTATTTTATATATGTAGATTAGAAAAGTTTACTACCTGTTCAAATTCAAATAATAATAATATAAATAGCCAAAAATATCGTAATTACAACTTAATTAATAATAAGAAGTGGCAGTGAATGTTGCTCGTGTGCCTATGAATAAATGAATATGGCTGCAACGACTGTGGTCCATCGCATGCCTTTGAAACAGCTCTAAAACTCAGCAATTACTCTAAATACTGTTTACATATATTAGTGACGTGTAATTGCTTTAAAAAACTATAAAATAATTGTACAGCGATCTCTTAAAGTTCAACAAAGTTTTTCTACAAAAAAAAGGGGGCCATCAAAGATTGATGGTCCTATAATTCGTTCGCGCCGCCCTTCTCTTTAATTTACCTTCGTCGCCTGTAGAACCGCTGGATCTTTATTGCGGATTGCTCGAGGCTCTCAAACGGTTTCAGATTTAAAGCCGAATAAGCTCCGGGTGTTACGACTTCATCCCCGAGGACGGGAAAGCAGGACACCTGGACGGCCTTCTCGACGCCACTGATGCCAGACTCGCAGACGAGTTTGTCTGTTTCTATGATTGCGGATCGCCAGCGATCGAAGGGGATTTTCGGGGATCCTCCACCAGTTTGCGTGCTGGCATTGTAATACTCCGCACCCATGACGATTCTGCAATCCATATCCGATGAGAACTTTCCACCTTTCTGATCATTCATTTCCTCGACGTCTACTATCTTCTGGAATTAGAGGTATCAGGATTGTCATAACCCAACTCAGTGATAACGACGCCATGTCATTGATTTATTTGAAATTAATGTAAATCATATTTCAGTAAAATCAAATTTTTATTTAAATTAAGGAAAACATTTCATCCTTAATATCTATGGAAACATATTGCTGAACAAATAATAATGAACATAGTCAAAACAGAAGAGTTTTACTTGAGAGCATTAATGGTTTTTTTAACCTAATGTCTATATAAATATCCTATTATTCCCTAAGTTAACATCAGGGAAACCATTTTATTCTTCGATATCTTTATCATAATTCGCGGAAGAAATTGATCCCCAGAAACATGAATTTATCAACTTTTGTCAAATTTTATTCTTCGCCTTGGAATGAGGTAAAACAACTGCTTAAAGATTCAGTGAATGAATATACTTAACAATAGCTAAATATTTGACTCAACAAGAAATCCAATTAATTAACAATCATGTGCAGATGGTTTCCCGGGAAAAAATGGATTCAGATATAATTATATCTGAATTATATATGGCTATATCTGGATCATATATGGTTATATCTGGATCATATATGTTGATCATATATAATTGAGATATAACGATATATGACCATATATATACATATATACTTATATCAGGTCAAAATCCATATATAATTATATATCGTTATATCTTCCAGATATAATTATATCTAATCCATTTTTTCCCGGGTAATTGTGTCAAGAAAAGTCACTTCTATCGTTTAACAGTATACAACTGTACTAAACAAATCAAATTATGTAATTATCCAAAAAAAAAAAAGACTCTGCGTAATATTTTTATTCCCGTCAGTTATATATTATCACTCGTTACACTACACAATATCCCAAATATATAATCATCAAAAGAAAAAAAAATTTAAACGTAAATTAGTCGCAAAAAGGAAAGAAAAAATTATTGTAATGAAAATATTAGATGCAATTTATATTGTAGAAAGTTCGCAATTTCTCTACGAACATGATATTAAACTACTGAGTTAAAAGGTAGTAATCACACTAGGGGAGAATTTTTGCACGCGTTTATGTTAGATTCCTTATGAAAATATGTGTTGTAAAAGCTTCTGAAGAAAAGAATTTTAGAATAACTTTGAATTGTTCTTGTGATTATGTTAACTTTTACATTATCTTCGGGAAAATGAAATTTTCACAATTAAAAATAATAACAAATACTAATAACATAAATAATAATAATGGAATGTAAAACATAAAAGTAAAGACCTTATCCGAGTCATTAATTGCTAAATTTGTAAATGAACATCGGCATACAAATATTCCAATTATTTCGATTTTATTGTTATCATTTTTTTTAATAATGTATGTTTTTGATTTTTCTATATTATTTAAAAATGGCGATATTCTCCAAGAAATTTCATGAATAAGCGAAATTTTCCATTTACATGAAAACTAACTGAAAAATTACGACTAATTAAGTTACGTTTACTCCCATATAAAACTGAAAATACTTATTAATTATATAAATCACTTATTAATTATGTTGAAATCTCAATTTATGCGTTAAAATTAACAACCCACTGATTTGATAGGACGAACAACTTTAGTTATATGTGTAGATATTTCAAAACTTTGCAGTTTTATTATTCTCCATCTGTTCTTATGTAAATTTTCAGGTCAGATTCCGTTTGATGCAATTCTCCAAGGTACAAAACATCGTAATTTCCACTTGCAGAGAAAACCTTCTCGGCATGCCTGCATTTGTCAAATTTAATGAAACTCAACAAAGTTCAACGTCGAAGAGGAAATATAAAATGTTACATGACATATCAAAGGACTGGATGTTTGATTGATTTTTGAATGAAACACGAATTGCCTGAGGTAAAATATTCTATTATCGGCATCATTTTTATGACTTCATGAATGTACACTTACAAATGTTTTACTTAAAAAAATTGTTATTAAACTTAATATTTTTTTTTATTTAATATTTATAATTAACATTATTGCCACCCATTAATTAAAATCAGGTCTTTGCTATTTGTTTGTACAAAGTTGAATTCCTTCAATTTCATGTTAAATTCCTATTCAATTATAGCAAACATTTTTAAAACCAAAATATAGGGGAAGGCGGGGTATTCTTGGACACGGGGTATTGTTGGACATCGCGATATCTTTCCCGTTTCTACCGCTAGGAGTCTCTACCGTCTACCATAGTTT
>JAPYZR010003677.1:0-22241 GCA_030522945.1 Trichopria nigra
TTTTTTTTTTTTTTTTTTTTTTTTTTTTTTTTTTTTTTTTTTTTTTTTTCTTTTATTTTATTTTATTTTATTTTTTTTTATTCTTGAACGTCATCGCCCATCGGTTGTCTCGTTGCGCGCTGCAGGGTCACGCAAGGTACCGCGCGGAGCCTGCGAATTGACAGCTGAAAAAGAGAGGTACGAGGAGAGGGAAAAGACACTTGCCCCCTCTACCTTCGTCGTCTCTCAGTTTCTATCTCTTTTCCTGCCTCTCTTGGTGAAATACTTGAAATGAAAGAGAGGAAGAGACAAGCAGGGAAGAGAAGAAACCGGCGTGAAAAAGTCAGGATAAAAAAAAACGATAGAGAGAAACAGAAAGAGATAGAGAGAAAGAGATAGAGCGAGAGGGGGGGGGGGGGAGAGGGAAGGGAAGAGACGAATTCAACTTCCAAAAACCTAAGAAGAGCATTGATCGCAGCTGCCACCTTCGCTCCGCACCTGCTATTATTCGGCCGACCACATGCAAGACCCCTTTCCTTCCGTGCAACATACGACACAGGGCTCTCTTGCGAGTTTGCACTTTTGACGATGACGATTTCGTTACCCGGGTAAAGATACAAAAGGAATAAGAAGCTGCGTCTGTGAATTGCGCAGTACATACTAAATAATTATGAAAATGAGACGTTTCAAAATTTATTTTTTAAACTTGATATATATCTGTTAACGAACCTATACTGATTTCTAAGCAATAATATAAAAACCATTGAAGATCCAGCTTAAATGTGGATGTTGGTTAAATATACCCGCATGTAATCGAATTTTAAGGAATTTATTACAAATTATTTGATTGTTATAATTTCTTAAAGCATAGTGCATATATGTAAATAATATATTACCGATTTTAGTTAATACATTGAAACTGTTACAAGTTTCATATAATACTATTTCACATATATATATATATATAATATATATATGTGTGTGTATACACATATATAATATATTTCGTCTCATGAAGATATTATTATCATTATTACTTCAATGTATGTTTAAATTTTTATAAGCCAAGTAAAATCAGACATATTTTTTCAAATAGCGTTAAATTGTTTTAAATAAATTTTCGTGCCTTAAAATTTTTATTCATTAAATCGCAAACGGGATTCCTTCTGCCCGCTGTGATATGGTTTTCCCGGCTTTTTTTAGCTCTCCGACGAGTAAAAAATCACGTCAACAAGCTTTTCACTTTGTTCAACGTTTATCGTTGCGCATCCATCCATCAGGTTCAGTCGTCTCAAAAGCGGCTGTTTTCTACTGATTGATCGCCGTTAACGAATATATAAGCGTATATTAAGTATACTTAATATAGATATGGAACGACGTGTTGTATAAATAAACGTACTTCGATAAGTCTCGCCATTCCCACTTTGTTTGGATACAACATGTAAACTTTGGTCTCATGGTCTAGCCTCAACCTCCGAGTTACATCGCAATAGAAATTACATCAGACCTGGTAAAAGTCATTTATTTCTTAAATCTTTAGCTTTTTTAGACATATGCATAACATATATTACCTGTCGACATTTTGTTTCAATAACTTACAACATTATGGAACGTTAAAATATTGCACAAATAACGTCATAATAGCGCAAAGGAAGAAAATTTTCTTTTCATTGCGTTTTTTCGCACAAGTAAAACGTGTAATCAGAGCGGATATTTTAAATTGCGTGTCGATCTTAGGTCATTTTTCAATTTAAACTAAAAAATAAGTAGACAACTTTACTTGGAATTAAATATAAAAACGAAATGTTTGTAAGGCTAAGTATAAGAGAGAAAGAGAGAATTAATTTTTTTTACGAGTGTTCAAAGTTTAGTAAAACTGGTCAACGCTCGAGATGCTCGGTCGTGTTCGGGATCGATGATTTGAAATCCGATATCAAAAATCAAAATCAGAATGCGAGAAACGAGGGATCCCTATACGAGAAATGCGAGGCACAGGGGCAGATTAGTGAGTCACGAAACTACCGGACGAAACACAGTCAAAAAAGAAAGGGATCGGGAATACGAAACAAATAGGAAAGAATTTCAGACAGACGGAAAGAGATGAATGATGCATAAAAAGTATTCGCAACATTTTTTTTTTTTTTTTTTCAACAAAGCCTTCGACAAAGATGTCTTTGCATTTCTTCGACGTGTCTGATCAATCGTTTCGATTGAGAATTAGATCAACCTCAGTAAATTGCTGTCATTAATAACTTTGAAATTTGTACAAATTTCATCGCATTCCTTACTCGTATCCTTACTCGTATCAATTCCTTCATTTTCTGGTTATCAATTTATGCATTAGGTACGAAATTAGCCAATGAATTTCTTAGAATTAAATCTTTATTCTCTGTTAATGGAGTAATTTTTTTTTCATCGTTTTATCAATTTCGTCCGGCGCTTATACTTTATCCTCCAACATTTGACATAATTTGTGTTATTAATAATTTTAGTGGGAAATAAAAAAAAAAAAAAAAAAAAAAACAGAAAAAATAAAAAAAAAAAAAAAAAAAAAAAAAAAAAAAAAAAAAAAAAAAAAAAAAATCTCGTGTGAATTAAAAACATTGCAAAACTCTCCATAAAAGCGTAGAATAAAATAACGTAAAATTCACGCTAAAAGCGTGTGAATTAAAAAACGTTTGCGTCGTTTCTGGAACGATACCGAATCGAAAAGTTAAAAATCTCCGAAGTACGTTTTTTCGGATTCTCGTTTCCTTCGGCAACAAGAATTTATCTTGGAGACCGATTAAATCAGTGGAATTTGAAATCCTGGTTAATTTTGTTCCATTGATACGATCGGACAAATCTAAAATTAAATTAAAGGCGTGCGAATCCAGGAATGATTTGATGTTTTCGAAGAAAGCGATAGAAAAAAAATTGACTTTACTAATTTATATGTTGCTTTTCTTTTGTATTTTCCCGTAACATTTTCAAAACTTTCATTTTCAACTACACTGTTTTTTTTTTTTTTTTTTTTTATATGTTTCATTTTAATTTTATATATACATATATTAAAAAAAACATTGAAATTCACACGTTTCACAAATGAAAAAAAAACTTCACTATGACTAACGAATAGATGAATGAACATTATTTAAAAAGAATTTACCCTGGTAAAAATATTGACCTGGCCATGCGAGCGCCAGGATTCTGCCGCCGTGGCCATGTCAAGGCCATGTTACATACTACAAAGTAGGTTCAAAACAGTAAGAAAATAAGTTTGTTTAAACAAATTTGAATAAATAAATTTGTTTTCTTTAGTTTATTGTCTAAAGTTTTACGTACATGTTTAAATAAAAACGATGTAACACAATTCTTAATTAACAAAATAAAGAGTTACGATGTTTTTTCTTGACAACTCTAACCAAAATTTGTAATTGATACAACAAATGTGATTGCAGGAATATACTGTTCCGTATTGCATTTAGCAGGGTCAGTTTAAATTAATTTAATTTAATTCAATCTGACCCTGCTCTAACTAGTATATCCCGGTAAATTTACTTTTTTCGTGGCAGAAAATATTTCTGTACGATGAAACTTTATTTCCAAATGACAAAACGATCCGCCGTCTGTCTCCCGTAAGTTCTCAATAATATTATAAATACATATATCATACTTATACTTATATATTTAAAGTGATCAGTATCACATTTATAGGAACTATTAATATTTTCACGTGCTCACGTTTGTTGTATAAAAACCGGATTCTACATCTGTACCAATCACGTAATAGTAATTCGTCTATTCTGTAAATCACAAATTGTATCGCTCGCTTATTTAAATATATTTTTAATCTTTTAGATACTTTAATCGAAAAGTTTTTCGACAAATTTATTTTCTTATTACTTTGAAGCTGCTTTCGAAAAAGTGAATGCTTAAAATTATTTTTGAAGAATTTTTACTGTAATACTGTAATGTAAACTTAAAAATTGTTCATTGTTGTTTTCATAAATATGACGATTATTCCGCTTGTTTTTAATTGCTTTAATAATATAGAATTTTCAACTTCCCACTCCCGCTTTACCTCGGTTATTTGAGTCATTTTTATACTTCATATTTACGTTAATTGCTCCAAATGCGTTTTTCGCCTAATCGACAAGACTAGTTTTTCCCTTTTTGTTAATAAAACACAATTAAGCGTACGAATTTCTCTGCAACATGTAGATTAAGTTTGTGGGAAATTGTAGAAAATAGGATCGCACAATTAATCATCTCTTAAATGTTTGGAATTTATCCTTCTGCACTGACATTTCTAGTGGTTGTGCTACGAAATAAATGAAAGTAATCAATTGTTCCCAATGTCAATTTCATTCGTTGGTTTCATTAAAATGTTGTCCCATTTTATTGCAATTTTATTAAATGATTTTAACATGTGTTTCACTTGATTAATAATTAATTTATCGCCTTTGATCAATCGATACAATCACTAAAGGGAAGTTAGTGGTACTCGACGCCCCCCTTACCTTCCTTTTAACAATTGTTCGACGCACTTGTGCACACATGTGCCCACGAGGGAATTTTAGTCGGACCCTGTTCGACTTTCAGTACCGATCCCCTTGAGAACACTACAGAATGACGAACTACCCGAGCCGGGGGTGGAGAAACTTACGACAGGCCTCGTCAATTTGACGTAATCCCTTGCAACTTGCAACGCCCTTCCTGGTCTGTACGCCGGGGGCGAAACGCAGCTGTTACGTTTTTCGCGGAGGATTCGACGCGTCAGCGACCGAGTGACCGCTTTAAAAAGGCATCGCCGCGTCATTGCCATGGAAAAGCCCACAGTCAGGTTCCCTTATATTCGAAAGCGCGAAACGCAGCTATGGTTATTCACTGACAGTTAAGAGCGGCTGTTTACATACTGGAGCTTGCGGGCGTTTTTCACAGGTTTTTATTTATTTATTTTTTTTTTTTTGTTTAATCCTCACATTTAGATTCTTTAACATTTAACAGCTGCTAAAAATTATCTAAGCCGATTATCAATTTTCCATGAGGGCGCATTTAAGCCGAAAATACGACATGACTGTATTCAATAAACTATATTTTTGAAAGCATATTAATGTTTCCTTCCATTCCTAAGCATTGAATTGCGTTTATTTTGAAGACGGTCTAGTATCTCTGTAAGTGTTCAAGTTTGTCCGTCTCGATTCGACAATTGCATTTTTGACCTTCGACTAACCATGCATTTCAATAATGTCGGTAAATGAAATTCCACTAGAATTTTCTGGATGGACTTACCTTGGGTCGAAGAAGACTCTGTGGACGAGGTGCCTGCCGGGTGCATCGACGAGTTTTTCATGGGATGGTGAAGCAACATCATCCCTCGGCCCTTACCGCCCACTAGACCACCGCGACGGGACCCTCGCGGCCGTCCACGTTTATTAGTGCCACGAATCGCGGGTCGCATACGAATTCCGCTACCACTTCCGAACGCGAAATGGTGACTTAACCTCGACACCTTGTGAGACTCGTCGAAACTTCGATGGGCTCCTCGCGGGTCTCCTGACGAACTTATCGGACCATCAACATCGACCACCAAACCTTCGTTGCTCGTTTCATCTGGCTCGTAAACCAATTCCTGTAATCCATAAAAAACTAATTTTAATATTTTGCAGACGTTTACATTTATATCCTATTAAACATTTTGACTTTTAAAGAAACAGTGATTAAAGGCAACTGTATTAAAATTTTGCAGCCTTTTTCGAAAATTTAATAATTTATCTAAAATACGGTAATTTCTAGTGCGTACCAAGTGCGTACATTTTATTCGTGAGCACTCACAATGCACATGCCGACAAGTTTTTTCAGAAAATTACGTAAATTATCAACAGAAAACCGCAGGTTCGTCAGATCTAAAGTCCTTACGGGTGAAGATCGATTTAAAATAGTTAGCTGGAAGGGAACGTCCCTCTGTATCGTCAACGATTTGTAGCAATTAACTTTGCACACCTATGCATCAGCAATAATTACCGCACGAAAATATTTGTTTTAATCGTTACTTCTTTCGTTCCCTCGAAAATTAACCGTAAAATCGAAGTTTCACTTTTTTTTATCCCGACAATTATTACTACACCATTTTTAAATGTTGTTTTAAAATACAAGCCTAGCATGTCTATTTAATGCACACGAGTATAATTAAATTTTGACATTACAAAATTTTTATACGCTTAGTATTCGTAATTTTTCTCATGAGCGGTAGCGTACATCGACGATTCTTCGTTTCCAGTTGAAATAATTGAGGTAATCCTTCAAAATAAATTTCAATAACGAGAGCAATCACGTACCGGAAGCGGCAAATAAGAATGAAAAACGCGAAGCATGGCGCCGCTAAAAGAAGCAGGAAACAACTAGTAAATTTTGAATAATTCACAGTTCAATTAAGACATTCCGTGACATTACGTGTTGTTTCATGAAAAAAATAATTATAATAATAATTTAGAGCGTCACCCCCGTTTGGTGCAACTGGACAAAATTCAAGTTTCGAAAATATTACTTGAGTATTCAAATGTGTAATAAAAAAATTCAGAATTATTCACAGAATTATCAAAGAATTATTTAAATAGTTCGATACGTCTACTTGCAAAGAACATTATCGAGATCAAAATTTTTGTCCATCATGCCAACTGCTAACCTCTATTTTGATTAGTTTATAATTTAATCAACCATTTACTTTCTGCGATTCCTTGAAGCGAATTTCCCCGGACCAAATATATTGCAGCACTTGTAAACAAATTATGTAATTATTGCTCATTCTTATTTTTCCAGATTAACATTAACTCCTTGACATAGTCCCGGCCATTTTATTAGGTTTGTTGTGTACGCCTTAAGTTTATCAATAAATGGTTTGTATTCCAGTTTTCAAGTGATTCCTTGAAATTTATTATTTTGGCGACTGTTCGAATAAAATATTTCTATTAAATATCTAATATCGAAGAACAATAAATAATATTCAAACCTCTGATTTGAGTGGACTACTAGGTGCTCCAAGCTCATCGGATGATTCGGGCTTTTGGTGCTTTTGATGATTGTTAAACGTCTGATGGCGCTGTGCTTGACCGGTGCTCGATCCTTGCTTCGTGGTACCGCCGCCGCCGGAAAAGGACGTATCCATGGTATCGACACCTTCGGTTTCCTCCTCCAAGCAAATTCTTTTCGACTCGTTCTATAGAAACAATCAAACAATGGTTAATTTTCTATAATAATTAGATAACTACACTACAGAATATGTCAAATGTACACATATGCTTCAAGTAGGTAGTTGAAAAAGTGTTTATAAATAATTGCAGCACCGTTAAATCTGGATACTTTGAGGTTAATTTCGATATAATAATGATAAAAGTAACTCGTAAAGTCATAATGAAAAATCGCTATACGTGTTATCGCGAATAATAATCGAAACACGAAGAAAGCAAAGTAAAAAGACTTGGAAGCGACATCGGTTTCGAAGGGTGCGGGTTTACCTTGACCGGAAGCGCGGCTTGCTTCCTCTTCCGGTCTCTCTCCCTGTGGTGGTGTGAGCTCGATTCTAGCCGACTCTCCTCCGAATGCTGCTTTCTTTCCTCGCTCCGTTGGCTGTCTGAAATACAAGGATGCACACGTGTAAGACAACGGAAAACGCAAATCGGGGAGCTCGGGGAGCACGGGGGGCACTCGGTTTTGCTCCTCATTCCCCGGATTATTATTCGTTATTAGAGCATTAGCATAGCCTAACGAGCGACGCGTAAATGAGTTTCGTCACATGGCGTGGTCGAGCCGTTGAAACCTACATTGGGGTGACCCGACAATTAAGTACCGATTTTTTTTAACTGCCTGTTTTAACACGCTACCTGAAATTACCAAAAAGCCTCGTACCTCGACGTTTAAAATAACATTAAACTTCCAATAAAAATGGCGAATCTAAAGAATCAACTCCAATGTAAAATAACTACATTCCAGTCTTATTATTATTATTATTATTATTATTATTATTTTTTTTTTTTTTTTTTTTTTTTTTTTTTTTTTTTTTTTTTTTTTTTTTTTTTTTTTTTTTTTTTTTTNNNNTTTTCTTTTAACAAATATTTAACCGTAATTGCATGAGCGCACACAAATTCTTTAATAAATGAAAAATGCAAATCCCGACCTGGGAATATGCGTGGCTTGCAGAAACGCACCGACAAGTCCCAGTGAAGAATAACGTAATCTCAGCATTCTGAAGATTTTTGAATTTTCAACATTTTTTTACTCACGTTCATTTTTAAACTTGAATGTGATAACTGTAGACATAACTTCTTACATTCAAAGATTGCGTTACGTTCTGCTATTTAATTTAAAAGTTCCTTAAACATTTTACGTCAATCTCCATATAAAGTTCAAAGCAATCGGAATGGACCTTTTCATCGTCGTCAAGGAGTAAAGACCAACAGCAATAACCAAGCTCGACAAATGACCGCCGAAAGTTACTCAATTACTTCTCAATTTCGAGGTAGATAAGAATTACGGTTTTTCGCGCGACGTGGTGCCGATCAAACTATCAGTGGTGGAATTCGGTTTCACTTCGAAGGAAAGTGAAGCTTCATATCAGCCATAGGTCGCATTTCCGATGGCTCTATTTTCATCACGTTTTTTAAAAATAAACGTGCTTTTAAAATAGAACCAATAAACAATTACGAGTAATTGCAATCGTAAATTTAATATGTTTATGCGATTCTGTGCGCAAAGTGTCACTTCGCGCACTACTTTGAAAGCCGAGAAGTTAATTTTACGGAATGGGTATGCGCGAAGTAACGTGTCGTGCGCAAAGTAACGAAACTTTAAAATTAGTGCGCGAAGTGACACTTTGCGCACAAATACAACAGAATTGCATAAAATATCGTAAGCAACTAGTGCGCAACATTACCCCACTCGAGCAAACGCAAGAGCACTCGTCGCCTTCGGCGACATTTGACGCTCGTGCGGTCATGTTGTCTTTGCGCACTTGTTGCATAATATGAGTTATATATAAAAATGCATATTGCATATAATATATACGCATTGACACATTATTCTCGTGTACTTACATTTCGCCTCAATTTCCTCGTCGTCGAGTAAAAGGGACACCACCTCCTTCGGTTTCAGTGTGTCAGGCTTGAAGTTACCGCCGCTTATAACCATTCGTTGAATCTGTAAATTAATGAATATTCCTTAATTCCCACAAATACTGACCGCATGCTTTTCGTACATTTACGATTTTTATTTTATATAAATGTTGTGCAAATTTACGGAATTAGCTGCAATACGTCTTTGTTAAAATGTATTAACAAAATTCAATTTCTGTTCTTAAAAAAATTCTTAAAGTTGCTTTAAAAAAACATAAATTATGAAAATATATGAAATGGATTAACTATTTTCGATTTTTTTGTTCTTTTCCTTTTTTTTTTCTTTTCGTTTATTTTTTTATTTAATGGCATATGATACTTATAAGAATATATTGAATTGAGCACCAAATAAGAGGAGAACTGGGTGTATCCTGTAAAAATGAGGAGAGAATATATATCTCTCATTTAATGGAATTTAAAGGATTTTAATTAAATTGAAATAATTTTTAAATTTTAAATCATTCCAAATCTTGCCTAGTAACATATATAGATGTGTTTTTTTGGACTGGACAAAATTTGAAATCGCGAAAAACGGTTGAGAAATTAATAAAAAATAATACATTTTATGAGCTGTCAAGAATAACAATTAAAAATATCTCTCATCTTATGCATTCCTTATATACGAAGTTCATCAAATTTATGCCAAATATCATTAATAATATAAATAAGATTTATAACTTCTAAATTATAATGAAATATTTTCAGATTACTCGCAAAGATAATTGGATACCTAAAAAATGTAGCGTACATGCATTGTATATAAGATTTCTAAAATGAGTAAAATAACGAATGTAGTTAAATTTATTAAATAATTTGAATGTAACGTAGCGGATATATGCGTCGGAGTAAATGAATTTCGAAATACAAAAAATACACGAACCTCGCTCTTTTCTCGTGCCCTCTGCAGAATTCGTTCCTCGATGGTGCCCTTGCAGATCAAACGGTAAACTGTGACCTGCTTGGTTTGACCCAGTCTGTGCGCCCGGTCCATCGCTTGCTGGTCAACAGTTGGATTCCAATCGCTGTCGTAAAAGATCACCTGCGAAACGCATTTCTCATTTTCCAATTACTCCATCTCATTACTATGTTTCATTGATAATTCAAGATTAACGTAGCTCGCATGTACATTGAATCTAAATGACTTTAATCTCGTAAAAAATTCATTCCGAAGTCCCGTAAAAATAAAAAAAGTTTAATTCCTTGTTATCTCGATACCAAATTATCGACTTAGACATTAAAAATAAGTTGATTATAAATGCTAATTTTAAAAAGAGTAACATTTTATAAATGGCAAATGGAACGATAGAGTTTGAAAATAGTTATTGATTTAATCAAATATTGTCATAACTATTTTGCAATTAACAATTTAATATAATCATCAGTAATTGATACATTTTTCCTCACACCGTACCTTATGTAAATGACACGCGTAAATCTAAATATTTAGAATTGACATTATATTCAATCTCTTCAAATCTACAAGAAATCAATACGTCATAATTTTACACTAAAATGTCCAAAAAACTATCAAAGTAAAGATTATCTCGTGGTATAATATCTGACTCGAAACAATACCGACATATACATATATATTCCACGCACGCGTGGGTACGTTCTACGAGAAAATAATCTTCATAATAGGAGAACCCTTGTAGAAGGGGGATTGGAATATTTCAGACGCGTTAAAAAAAGCGCAAGCAGGCGAAGAATTTTAGAACAATTGGGGGTCGGGCATTGAGATTCTGTAGCCAGGAACAGGAACCGGGACATCAAGTGGGTATGAAGTATTAATAAAGTGGTTTGGCGGACTCTGCATTTGAAAAGTACCAACCAAAAGGGGGGAAGCAAAGTTTCGCGATGCTCGATATTTGATACGTCGCTGTCGTTGTCGTCGCCGTTGGTAGGCACGTCGTTGTGCTTTAAAATAAATCAGATTTGTTGGATCGATGAAAAGAGGACGATATTTTAGGGGACATGAATGGCTATATGGTTATATATAGAGAAGGACTTCGTGCCGTAAAAAGCAAAGAAACTTCTTCTATTCGACTTGAATTATCACGCGATGCGGCGATCCGACGTCTCGCTTTCCGCGTGAACAGAAACGAAGCATTCTCTGGGCTTCGACAAATTTTTATTCGATTTATAAATATATTTTTTTAAGTTAAAGTTAACTTCTTAATTAGATTGATTTTTAGTTATTGTTAAATTTTTAACATCATAAATGATTTCAGAATCACGATAATATATAATTATTTTTGTTAATCGATAATCCAGTCGTCGTGCAGTTTTCTTTAATAATCGATAAATAAATTTGAGATTTATCTTGTCTTGTTTCATTTTGTTCTTATGTATGTTGCCCTCATTAGTTTAAGAATCACGGTTTGTGCGAATATACATTTATAATTGTAATTCTGCACGTATAAAGCTGGAACGTTTCAATTTGATCTTGTAAATCAAAATGAATAATATCAATAAAAAAATAATAAAGTCGAGCCAAAATAAATAACCACGATCAACCTATAGTATTGTTTACGTACACCTTTGTTTGTATACAGTGTACGTCTGGTACGTCACGCGATCAAGGTTCGTCGGTGATGGACAACGTTTCCACACGGAACGTTAAATTTTGTTCTGTGATCATTTTTGAGCTCCTTATACAGTCTCGACCTTATGTTATTTGATCGATCTTTTTAAAAATGTAATCAGATATAAGTTTAACAAAACTACGACATTTATAATGTGTGAACTTTTTTATACGCCTTTTCGTTAATGGTACGTTGCTGATAAAAATTGGAACTAAACGTTCCAACTTAAACAGGTTTTTGAATATATACTTTTACTTCTTTGCAATGCTGTGCGTTACGTTATTAAATTACAGATTACCAAAGTAAAAAAAAGCAAACACTACAAGTGGAATATCACGGCATTGGCAAGCCAGTAGCCGGAATTGAAGAATTCGATAATCTCCCTTTGAATAGAGGAAAGTAAAGTAGTATACGTACCGTGTCTGCAGCGGTAAGGTTGATTCCCAGGCCACCGGCTCTCGTACTCAACAGAAAGACGAATATGTCCGCCCTAAAACATGAACACTCTGCAGATTCAGTTTGCGAACAACGACCGGCGCGCGTATTTGTATGTAAATGAATTCAAGCTACCGGTGCTCGAGGGATTTTCGCGCTGCACTTAAATCCTCCTCAAGATTTACTGATTTTACCGGTCGATTCGCAAAAGGTAAAGTAATGATATTGTAAATTGATTATACGTGGCGTTTGAAGACGCAAGTTTTTTCCAAACATTTTGTATTAGCTTTTAAAAATAATAATAAAAAAAAAAAAATACTACCGTTATCATTTAACTTTTGAGCTTATGCTGTTACAAAACAAATGTTTTAATTCACTGTTGACATCGATATTTTTTACAATGCGTAAATTTATAGCTATGTGGAAACATAAATTTATTTAATTTAAAGAAAATTCACGCTCAAGATTTTTTTAGAACCGATAAATAACTTCACTTAGATTTAACACATGAAACTTAACTTGTTAATAAAAAATTATTTAAAACTTTACGACTGCGATAGCAAACACTGGAAAAATTAAAAATGACGTTTCGATCCAAAGTGCGGATCCTCTTCAGAAAGCAAAATACAAATAAATAAATTTACTTTGGATCGAAACTTCATTTTAAATTTTCATTTAGTATAAGGACTGTTTTTCATTTTTAATTTTTCCAACTTAACTTGTTGCTTGAATTGTTTCAAATAAAGTAATTAAAAGTAATTCAAGTAATTCAAGGTAAAGTAATTCAGAGAACAAAACTCTACGCATTATTCCGAAAAATTAGACAAACAAACTTGTTAAGGTACAACAAAACCCAAATAATTAAACAAATGAAGATAACGAATCCGTATGTTTAAGCGACAAGATACTAGACGTTACGATCAGCAATTTCCAAAAAGGAACCCGGATGTTCCTGCGATAAGGAATAATAAAATAAAACACGCGAGGCGAGGAATACGGACCGAGAGAGCCATAATTTACAGTCGCACGGTGCAACTTCCGGTAAAATTCGGCCACGACGATCAATTCGCAAATGAATTCACGCGCGGGTGAACGTCGGTATTCACGCCGTTATGATTTTCGAGGGCTGTGCAGTGATTACTCCAAATTTCTAGCCGTTAATTACACCGAGGATGGAATGACTGGGTTTTTTATTATAAAAAATATACACACCTTTTCTGAAAGTCTGCGACCATGTCTCGGCGATCCGAAATTTTTGACGAGCCGTCGAGTCGCATGAACGTGTGCTTCCTGTGATACATGTACTCCTATAAAAATAAAATGATTCAATTTTATTATTTGTTAATGGGCTGGCGAGACTTTTTATTATTTTCAAACGGGGTATAAAAATAAATGACTTTAATAAAATATTGATCCTAACGTTGCAATTCTTTGCTTATAAAAATAACGTTTTTGACCAAACAAATCAACAGTACTAAAAAAAAAAAACATAAAATTGCTTACTTTTATAAATAATAGTTTAAATAATAGTTAATATTTTGTTTGTAGCAAAGTTGGTTTTTCGTAAGATAAAATAAAATTGCCGAAAATAATGGAAACCGACACTCTAAGCATGTCAAAATATGCAAGTAATTTCATTGCAAGTTCCGAAATTGGAAAATCGAATCAAAAACCTCAGAATAAATGTTTACATACTAGCCGACATTTATTCGACTTTTTTGTTTTGTTTTGTTGCTTCTCTTAATTTTTTAATCCATTGTACAGATATAGCAAGGTAATTGTTAAAATAAGCCATCTCCTTATGCATGATATTTTTTCAGTAACTATTCAAGATAATTGCATTTTCGGAAATAACATTACGAGCCTATCTCTTCTAACATGCAACGCTCCCCCGCTACCGATATAACTCGTACAATAGATTTACGAAAATAAATATAATAACCATCTTGATCTTTGATTAATGCATAACAGTAGTGTTGCGACTGTTGGGTATACATCTACGCGGCATATATCACCGGTAGGTAACTTTTCGACCTCCTAGCTAACCTCCAAAATCACAGATTTATATCTTATGTATAAATCTTATATTATCTATTTACTTATTTAAAAGTTGAAAATAAGCATTTTCAAAACTTGTTTGCCTTACGTTTTTCTATCCTTAGAGTAAAAATATTTCAAAATAATATAAAAAGTACAGTTGATACATTGCCTCATTTATTCAATGAATATCCAATTTCAATAATACCGATGCGCAGATACCACAATCTCTACGTTTAGAAAGCATGCATTAAAAAAAAAAAGCATACCTCGAGCAAGTCAATCATCTTCGTCATTTGCGAATAAATCAAAACTCGATGTCCCTGTTCCTTGAGTCGTCGGAGAAGACTATCCAGTACCGAAAGTTTTCCAGCATCGGTTACCAACGTTTGTTTATCTTAAATATATCAAATAGTTTATAAATTACTAAATTAATCATGATCAATTAACAATATTATTAAATTTGCTATAAAATATATAATTATGATTGAACTAAATATCAATTGTAATGACGCATCTTACCAGGTACTATGATATTTGACCACCCATTTAAAGGTTTTACACTGGCCAAACCTCCGACCGGTTCATATGTAAAAGTCGCACTAGGTTCGACGCGAATGCAAGCCCTTGACTTGGTAGCCGGTAGATTCATCGCTCGCTCACAGCCGAGCCATAACATTGTTTGTCCGAAGAAACCGCCGCACTCCTCGTGCCTACGCCAGGCACAAGCGGCAGCCGTGCTGCTTACGTACAATTTCCTGGGACTCGCAACAACCTACGTTTTAACATAATATTCAACACATTATTTCAAACGATATTTTTGATTTAAAACTTTTTTGGTTAGAAATTAATTCAATTGATTAATCGTCAAACTGTACCTTTGGGTTTTTATCACATATGAAACTAGGAATTGCCGTTGGTTCACAATATCTCACTATGACAGGTCGCGGTGTATGAGGATGCTCTGGTAATAAAGGAAGCTTAAGATCGTCACTCAATTCTGACTTTGCAGGAACTAATGACCTCTGGAATTGCTAAAGTATACATATATATCATGCATCAATAATTTGCTATTGGAAAATGTTTTATCAATTTTATAATAAATTATAAAATTATCAACAAAATTAACGTGAATATCGTTCGATCAACGACGTATATCGACAGATCTAATGTAAATAATGTAACACAAATAATAATTCAAGACATAAACTTGGTACAAACTCATACATTACAAATGTGATACTTATTTATACCTCGTAGAGTACTCTGTCATTAAATGAAAGCTAAGGATGTACGTTACAAAAGGTAAGAGAACTTACCTTCACAGGTTGATTCAAGTGTTTGCTACTCCGTAATATCCGATGAGCCATGGTCTCTGACATAGAATGAATTGTATGAACCGTATGAGTATATATAGCTTCACCCTGAAAAAGCTTCGTTGTAAAGATCAGGTCATTCATTGGCCTCGAGTTCAGGTCAATCTTATTCGGAAGCGATAGAAACATGTTGGTTGGTGTCGACACGTTCTCGCATTCCCACCAATTTTGCCAGTGACGTTTGATGACCATACGCTTGTTCATCAGCATTGCACAACATAACCTGTTTACAATATAATTTTATGTTTTATCAAGTCAATTTAGTGAAATACATTTTCACAAATCTCACGTTTAGCTCCCTTTGAAACATTAGTGATCTTTATAATTTCGCATATGTCGCAGGGGTATAATGAACATGAGATTTAAAACCAAGGTAGAAGTTGAAATTTTTAATATTCGTACAAATTTTCATTTACCTGAACAATATTCCACCAACGAATATTCGATTTAATTCTGCAGGCGACAGATTCATCAGTCTAGTAAAGGCAAAGAAACTATTTGACTCTCCTTTGCGACAGTGAAGCTCCCGATGTATTTGTTCAGTGGCAAACACGAAAAACTTATTGTACAGTAAGTGATCTTTGGACGGAAATGCGAGATTTAAAAAGCCTTCATCAAACAAGAGCTTCGGCAACTCAAAGGCTGTAGTGCGCATAAAAAAGGGCGACCTGGCATCTCGACGTTCAAAGAGCTCGGGATGATTGCAGACCTAACGTAGAGTACAAAATTTTGTTACACTTCGTACAAGTTTTTACAAGTATACAATTGGATTTTCATTAAATAAACACATAACATTATAATGCAATATATCCTAATAATTACATTTTCTACAATTATTTAAATAGTGAAATATTAAAGGAGTCAATTTTTAATTTACCTTTCGGAACTGCATGACTAGATTCATAAGATTCGAGGTAAAATTTTTGTCAGTGGGAGCTGCGTCACCACCTCCGACGGTGTAATGAAGTAAATCCTCAATCCTGATCTTCTTCTTGAGAGCTGAAAAATTGTACTTTTGAGTATTTAATTTAAATAAACTAAGTATTATTTTGTTATAATCATATAAAATAACATATAATATACAGTTATAATTATATTATATAGTTATAATTATAGTAGTTCTAAAACTTAAATTAAGTTTATGTTTTATTAACCTGTGTATAGCAGCTTTTGTCGAGTAGTAAGTGGACAGTACACCATCACTTCGATCTTGTCAGAAAGTTCGTTTTCAACGTCCTTTTTAATTCGTCGCAACATAAAAGGTTTCAATATCATGTGCAATCTTGACAAATGTTCTAAATACAAAAGAAATAAGTAAATATATTTAATCAATACGAAATTTTATTAAATACCCATATAAATAAGTGAGTTATTACTTTCATCAATTCCAGTTTTGTTCTCTGCATGGCTCTCGATGTCCTTGGAGAACCATTCGTTGAATTCGTCATGAGAATCAAAGAGTGTTGGCATGATGAAATGCAGTAGTGCCCACAGTTCAGCCATACTGTTCTGAATTGGCGTACCGCTGAGTAATAGTCTGTTCCGGCAGCTAAATCCAAGCAACAGTTTCCATCGCATACTGAAATTTCAATGGTTAATATTTAATTTGATGAGTAGATCAAAAAATAATACATCATTATAATTTAAATGGTTGACATATAAAGTAAAGTGCCACATGAGATGAGATTTTTTATATTCAGTCTATCATGAAATGATATATTGAAATATTTACATACAAACGTACCTGCTTGTACTTTTGATAGCCTGCGCTTCATCAAGAATCATGTATTGCCATTTTATCCGATTGAAATACTTGTAATCCGTAATAACAAGTTGATAGCTTGTGATCACAACGTGAAAAGATGCTTCTTTTGTGTGGAGATCTTTGGTATCCCAGAATTGCCTCAAGATTTTTCGCTCCTGAGGATTGCCCCAGTAAGGGACAACTTTGAATACTGGGACAAACCGCGCCATCTCCTGCTGCCAGTTATGCAACGTTGATGCCGGAGAAATTATTAGAAAAGGACCCCAAACCGCTGTTACAGAAAATTTTCAATGTTATAATGAAAGGCGTTAATGAAATTGTCATAAAAATTTAGTTTGAAAAATTAAAATCAACAGAAAAAATAAAAAAAATTTATGATAGTAATAAATTAGGTATAAAATATTATTTTTCTTACAGTATTTTTCAGCTACGTGACATAAAAAGGCAATCGATTGTACAGTTTTTCCCAAGCCCATTTCATCTGCCAAGATTCCACTAATACCCTGCAATTTTGAAATGTATTATTATTATTTCCGTTCTATTTTTATTGGCTCTTGCTTATAAATTTTAGGAAAATTATTAGCTAAAAAATTGTTACAAACCTGATCGTACAAATTGGCCAGCCAATTCATCCCCTTAAGCTGATAGCCTTTCAAACTGCCTTTGAAAATTGAGGGCTGTGGAAACTCTAGGTTCTCGGGCGTGTCGCTAAGCCTCAACTCCTGTGAAGCTGCTGCCGCATCAAATTGTCTTGTACGCGCTTTCTCATTATCAAACGCTGCAATAGCATTTTTCTTTGCCTTATGCTTCATGACTTCACTGCAATACATAATACGAAAAAGGATTAGATATGTAATTACCATTCGAGGTATTTGCCAAAGTACCAAGTACCATTTGACATAAAACACTATCTTTTATGTAAAATATGTCAATTTAATAACAATTATCCAAGTGTCTTTATGATTGACTAAATTTAAACGTTTATTAAAAAATTATTCTATCTTTTAATTCTTTTAACAACAATCGTAAAATTGGATTGTATTGAGAAGACAAACTTGAATTAATTATATGAAATGTACAACTTCATTTCTATACGTACAAATGACAATGTTTTCAATTAATCGCTTTTCATTGAATGATGCCTAGTTTAATTATTTCTTAATTCATGATGCCAATTAAATATGTTAGTCACATGTAATAGTATTGGTGTATACTATAATAAGTCAGTCTGTCGTGTATGAAACTTGCAGAATCACTTTCTTTCCATAACGCAATACATACTTCAATAAAATTAATCTTATAAAATATTTCTCACATGGGCATTGTCAGAATTTTGAAAATACTTTCAACATTGAAAGTTTCGTAATTAAGCTTTATAATTGCACTTCTTAATTACCAAAATAAATTGAATAATTAACTTGAAAATAAATAAATATTTTACTCGTTAATATTAAACAGAACATGAGAAGATTCTAATATAATATAAATTCTTACAAGTTAAAAGTTCAGCCTACCTGTCATAGTCATCAATGCCAATTAATCTTGGAATCTTTTCTTCATCAAGTTGATTCAGAATCCGAAGTTGTTCTTCCGGTGATGCTTTACCAAGCTTCCTCGACATGAAATGCGCATATAGCTCTGTTTGAGTAATAAGAAAATTCAACTTCCGCTGCTGCCGCTTTGCTTCGATCAGTTCAACATCCATCTTTCGTTGTTCTTCAGCTTCCTTTTCGAGTCGCCTTCTGGTTTCCCTCTCAACTCTGTCATACCTTTTCCAGTACGACTGCATTTCCCGAGTCAATCTCTTTGCTCTCCAAATTGTCTCTTTCATATTCTTCTGCGACTAAAATAATAAAGTAATTTTAATGGTTAATTTGCTCGATATTCTAGTTTTTGTTAATACTCTTGAAACAACATTGATGAGAAATCCTCTGAAAATTATATATACAACTATGCGTTTCTGCAGAACTTACTTGCATGGCCTTCTGCCTCCAATATTTCATACAGTGTTGAGCTACTTTTTTACAACTTATTAACATTTCTTTATGATTGTTAGTCTTTGCTCTCTGAACTTTGCCGAGTTCCTTCTTTGACATCATAATCCAGATCTTTCTACGACGCATTGCCATGACCTCGGGACTTTTGGTGTTATGTTTCTTTCTGCCCCGACCACGAGACTGGTGTTTTATCGCAATTTCAAGTTCACCTTCATCCAGTACTTCATCTTTAGACATTCTAGGGTCCCATTGATCATCCGTATACTCAAGTTCCTGTTAAATTATTGCACGTTACAATTGATTAAACATAAGTAAAGTTTTTTTATTTAAAATCTTAAAAATGAATCTTACTCTATTGTCTGAAGTTTTATGTTTAGTTCCTTTCTCTTTCTTAATTTTCAACACCTTTTTCTCAGGTTTCTTCTCCTTCTTCTTCTTATTGCCTACAATGAGTTTCTGATGCTCCAAAAACCTGTCATAACTAGATAACAAACCTGCTCCATAATATTGATACTGAATGTTCTGAAATAAACAAACACTATAAGAATTTGTAGCTACACTAAAGTAAACTCTTGGCGAATAATGCTTTATACCTCTGGTTTCTGATAGAACCGTGCCTGATACTTCTTCCGTAAAATGTGAAATTTCAACATGTCTTGGAAGTCATCTTCAGTTATGGAAGCATCAGAATCTGATCCCGATATTGAACTGTCAGAACCCTCGCTAAGGAGAATATCTTGCAACCAATGTCTTTCTTCGCCAACATTACTCATGTTGAATAATCGCAATTTATTACTCCGCATCTCTGTTGTAAAAGTACGAATTAAGTGTAAATATAAAATTTATTATTGTTTAGAAATGTATCGTTGTACGAACCTTCTTGCTCCGACAAAACATCATTGATATACGTCTCTGACCCAGCAGATGACTCTGACGATTCATTATCATCATCGCTGAAGTAAAATGAAATATACGTTAAAAATAGAAAGTAGCAAATAAATTCTTTAACAGACTGCGTTTTAGCATCAAGTAGTAAGGTGGTCTGTACCTAATGTGTTCCTGAAATAGATCGTTGACCTGCTTCAAAAAAGGCTGAACATTGAGACTACGCTCTAATCGCTGAAGGTGCAACGGCGCAGCTATCTCGCCATCCAACCCCATGGCTCGAGCTCCGTCACTCATAACGGCTCAAGTAGTAAGTTGCCTAAACGTAAAAAAATTCATTGTCAGCAACCAAACATCAAATTGCATATTCCGGCCCTACGAAAGCAGCCTATTGTAAACATTAACAAGAAACTAAACAAGTTTATACACCGAATCGAACAATAACATCTAATAATCAAATACAGATAATACAGTGAAGAAATTGTGCATGATTGTAGCTTGAAAGTTCTAAATTACAAGATCAAGAGGTAGAAAAGTGGAGAACATAAACATGCACATGATTAACGTCGCCTCTTGCAAAGGAGGCGATAATAACGGGAAATGAAATTATGAGGGAAGAATCAGACCGGCAGTTTTCCATTACATAAGGCGAATGACACGGGAAATCATGTGCACGATGCGGTTATAATTACGCGGAATATTTATCCTTTCCTTGTCGAGATTCACCTTGCGACTTTCGCTTGGTTAAGAAGCGGCCGCGACTTATCTCGCGACAATTCCGGGCGCGGTGGCAAAGAAACTCTCCTCCCGAGTCACATCGGCACGGGACGCGAAATTTCCGGCGGATAGGAAAAACATAATATGCAGTAGCCAAAACGGGGCAAGCATTTGGCGTGCTACAAAAGCAGGGCAGGGATAGGGCATATTGTTGGCCACCATTTTTGTTTTCAGTAGGTGGCGCCATATACGCCGAAAAGTTGTATTGCGCTCCGTCCTTCTCCTGAGACGCTTTTAATGCGTGTATCTCTTTCTTATCCACGCATATGCATGTACACATAATTGACAATGTGTTGATATCGTTGATATACATGATATACATAATCCGGGTGATTCTTAAGGGGCATTCGCACGATCGCGGCGATTGGATGCTTCGATCTTCGCGACCGTCTCATATGTTGACATGATGTCGTGTCCACGCGTGAACCGGCAGTAGCACCTCCGTGGTCGAGATCGTTGAAATTTTAAGCCCACTAACATAATCCACATGTATAATATCTTATCGTACAGCTAACAGCCCGCCAATAAATCATCCAGTCTTGTCATGTTTTTCGGTCTATATACAACAATAAATATATGTACTAAAATATGTTTCAAGGAAATAAGCAAATGCATATATGTAATAAACAATAAATATTATAAGTAAGTAAAAGATTGTTTAGATCGCTGCTGTAAGTTCTTGGGCGGTATTTTTATGTATATTGGGATCTGACATTTGGCGCTATTGTCGGCGAATTCCCAAGCTTAAAACCGCCATTTTGGACTATGGCCCAATCACCTTTCTCGAAATGCAAGCTAATCGGACACCGGCTCATGTCAGATCCCAATATGTATGTATACATAACCACAAAAACGACGCAAACTCACGTCTGCAAGTGTTTAGTATGCACGCAGTCATGTGCGACATATACCTCATATTCTCATTGGACGAATGTCGAACAATTGGGAATTGGGAACAACCAATGAGAATATCAAGTCGCCGATCGCGTACATTGGTCGTCGCTACATGTGTATACGCACATTGTATATAATGCATACATATGTTTATACAAATACATAGAGCAAACAAATACAGTTCTTCCCCCGTTATTATCCCCCCCCCCCCCCCCCCCATTTTCCCCATGGCACTCCCCCCCGTCATTTTCCCTTCCAAATCATCCGGAATTTTAGTTTAATAACGTCTAGTACAGTTCTCCGTTATTGTCCCCCTCCGTAATTGTCCACATGGCAATTCCTTCCGTAATTGTCCCTGCCAA
>JAPYZR010003678.1:0-13727 GCA_030522945.1 Trichopria nigra
TATGCCGCAACTGTGCAACACTTGCCATTACTATTATATAATTGTAGAGGGCATTTAGCCCGTATATTTTAATAAACAAAACAAAACAAAACAAAAACATTATTCCGTCTAATCTTCTCATCTACGAATCTAAATCCTTATTACAATATTCTCGGCACAATAAAATCATTAAAGAATTAGTACATCGCTGATTCCTCTTAATTAAATGAAAACGCATCATCGTTGACCTAGACGTTTGGATGTAAAGTTCGTTTCGAATTACCATTCAGCACTCTTACAGATCTATAACAAACAATGTCGAAAACTCTCATGCCTCCCCCTTGATTAATCAATTATCAAACAGCATCGTTCATCGCGAGTGATTGTATGTTAATATTCTAAACAGGGCTACATGCCATTTAAAAAAACAACAAACCATGCAGGCGGAAACGCCTCCAGAGAATATGACGATTAATTCGGAGCAACGTTTCGTTGGATGTTGGTCATTGTTCATTAGGCGGATTATCACTCAATAAAGAGAATGGAAATTGCAAACATTGTTCGTCCAGAATGATCTATGTGGATCATCTCAAGTCGCGGGATCATCGGAAATTATACCTGCTTGCAGGGGTACATATACAGGAATATAATTCATGCAAGGAACAATTATTATTATTGAAGCTTGTGAAGTGTACCTGATGATGAGGAATTAAAATGCGCCTGGAGGCCATACCGTGCACGTTAGACACGTATACGAACAATTGAATTATACAAAATTAAATGACATGCGCGCGAGCGCATAATGGATCAGGATCATTTCTCGTTCTGTCATTCATTTGCATTATATTGTGGAAGATCGTGAGATCGTCCAATTTCCTAGGGGTTACCAGGTTACCGTAATTTTCTTTTCGTTTTAAATATACATAATAACTGGCTGCAAACGCCTGTATTCGAGCGCCGCAGATATGTACGAACTCAACTCGACGATTGCGGTCCTAGGTGTCAAATTACGGTACTTTGGGGTACGCGTGCGAGAATAGGGGTGGACCCAAGGGTGCCAAAACAATGTAACCGCGTCTAACAGCCCCTCGGTGATTTCGTTGATTTTAAACGAGGTCTCTCGGTCTTGTATTTGCGATTTGTGGTAAAGTCTATACTTTGTCTTCTTGTATTGATATATTTAACGACAATAAAATGAATAATTCGGTAAGAATTCAAAACAGTATGCGCGCAAATATTAAAAAAACAGAACGTTTCAACCATTATTTATTTATACTTTTCTCGTTTCGAGGTTAGGTCGGTAACTGTTCTACTCTAGAACCCCCATAAAATGGCTTTAAATCGAAAACCATCTTCGTGCAACCGAGACGTGGAAATATGACAACTCTTTTCCACTCTAGAAAATGTCGACTTCATGTTTCGCATAAAAAAAAATTTGACTTAGAACAGTCGAACAACATTCGTCTTTTCTATGACTCTTAGTCAACGTACAATGTTACGCGTGTCTAGAATGCTGATATGTCATCAACTGGATATGTATTCAAGATGTAAAAAAAGTAAAGATAAAGTGTATTTTCTAAAAAAAAAAAATAATAAAAATGCAACGAAGGGAATCTGCCTCGCCTACATCGATACGTTATGTAGCCATGATCTTTAATCAAACACGTACGAGTAGTTTCTAGTCACGGGGGAGAAAGAAAAAAAGAAATTGCAGATTCGTCCATATACTATAGTGCTCCGAAAATTCCTATTCTTTCGACATCGGAGAAAAGTTCGTGACTCGGATTGCAATGAATTTACGGTTATGGGCGGACAACCCCGATTTCTCGCATGGCGCATCGTAACTGTGCGGGTGCTAATATATTACGTGCAAACTCGAAAGCATCGGTGCTCGTGCACGGTTGCACCCTCGTTCATTGTTGCACGTTTTATTGTTCCTTTCCCTCGTGGTCTTGTATATGCATATATATATATATGCACACCTGTGCCCCATTTATATATAGTAGGGTAATCCCTAATGAGTGGAGCCAACACCCAGGAGGGATTCCGGTATTTCCAGTATTTTTAAATGAAATTGGTAAATTGCGAATTGAAAGTAATTAATTATTTGCGAGAATTGATAGACGGAACTTTTTGACTGCAAATTATACATACGTTTGTTTTCATTATCATTCGATATATCAATTTTTTAATTTTGAGATAACATTTTTTGGTTCGAAATCCCTAATGAAAATTCCCATATTGGGAACCCATGTATATTTTGACGTGAATTGTTTTTTGGAGTAAAAAAATTCTGGAATATTTTTTGAACAATTTTAAACAAGAAAGGAACATGTTTTTCCTAATGGAAATCCTATTTCAAAATTCCCATATAAGATTTCAATTACAATAAAACAGTTTCTTTCTTGTTTAAAGTTGATTTAAAATTTTTTTTTTTTTTTTTTTTTTTTAATTCAATTATTTATTAACGCATCAACGTTAAAGTCCTTAGCGACTATTTACATTTATCCTGCATTTTGTAGATTATAATCATTAAAATGTTATGTAAGTTAGCCATCTCTTATTCTACACTCTTTGAGAGTATTGTATACATAATATTACGCCTCTCTTACTCTGTCACTTATTGTGCATTTCCTTGTGTTATTATATATATATACTTTATTTTCATAAGCATTGCTGTCATATTAGTATATGAATAGGATTTTCGGTGATCCTGGTTTTCAATAAATTGCTTCTTGACCGCAAGTATAATAATTATTTTAGAAAATTCCTAAGAAGGAGTTTTCAAAAGAAATTTCTTGCTGTCATATATAAATTACTTGCCATAATTTACCTAGATGTGAATAAGTTTGAAATAGAATAAAGGAGTCTTGAAAATAGTAGCGTATAGAATAAGAAAGGGATCGATACATTTTATATTTACATTTAAACACTTTTTTACTACGCGGGAAAAACGAAATATTTGGATATATATATACGTACTCTATCTAACTAGTAAAATGTACCAAAAAAGATAGTTGTACCCTACATCCTACCAAAAGTTCATTCCCTTAGTAGTTTCAACAATTTCGTTTTTTACTAGAATTTTCTTTCAACATTGGTATAAATCATAATTCATTTCTATAATTTCAAAATTCATTTTTCTAAATACAGAAATAAAAAGTATATTTTAAAATTAAAAAAAAGCAACGATTAGAAAAAATATTAACGCGACATCAGACATATAAGGGACATTTTTACAAATTTATATTATTTTTAAATTTAAATAAAAAAAGTTGTTTATTCATAACAAAAAAAAATTCGATAGTAATTATATTGACACGAAAAGTTGCACAAGCAAAAAAAAAAACTACTGGGAAACAATTGTATGTGTACAAGAAAGAAATAACTATAGTTTCATGTTCAAAGGGAATATATAGCGGCGTTTAAAGCAACGTTCGAAGTGCAAGAGATGGCATAATATACATCCATCAAACGATTTTTAGTGCCAATTGTTACTTATTGACCCGTTAAGAATAAAATAATTCCGCTTCGTGTGAAATTCCCATAGATTTCTTCCGTTAGTATACATTCTTTAAGCGAATGTCGCTTCTGGTTTAGGTCCAATTAAGCAAATCCATATACGTATCTATCGACTGTAAATGCGTCACCAAAGTCGCTTCTGAGTCCGTATTGTGGTTACTGTCGCCACTTTTAGTAACATTGAGAAATAGACCGACATAACAAGTGTAAAGTGAACATAAGAACATTTTTTAAATTTTTTCTTAAACTTTTCTAAATTTAAGAAATTTTATGAAAGTATTAATGCGATTTGAATGACTTTCTAATAAATAAAGAATATCAAAAACATTACTGATATTTTGATGAATTGTCAATGAAATTTTAATGAAATTTCAACAACAAATGTTTTCTTATTTTAGTACATAATTCTAATTAAATTTTTATGAAATTTTCATGCGTATGTTAACAGGGTTTCATTTTTCGTTCGTATAGAAAAAATAATGCTATATCTTCATTATATATTTTAACAGATAACTGTAGTAACAAAATATGAATGTCTACTTTGGATGATATTTCAATGTCATATTCTAATGAACATTTCATGAAAGTTTAATCACAAATTCTGTTTTTCGTTAATGTAAACGTCTTTGATTCTTTTCCACCTTCTGTGTTTTTTATACGTCAATTATGTGTATACTCCCTATAGAACATAAATAAAATAAGCATATTATATGTATTTAAAAAATAATATGTATATATGTATTATAATCATCAAAATTAATGATATCAATTTGTCATTTACAGTATACATTACAATTTCATCACAAATGTATTGATTTGGAATAAGGTTTACATTTCATTTTGATCACTTTTCAATTCACTCTAACGATATTTCATTGAAATTTTTATAACAATCTTCCAAAACGTACAGTCAATCATATACAATTTCAATGATTTTCATTAAAATTGCATTAAACTTGTCATTACCATTTCATCAAAAATTTTCCACCCAGGGTATATATATATATATATATAATTGTAATTGCAAGTGACTATACAATCCTTTCAATTTACAGAATATTGATGAAACTTTATATTAGTATAGTTGACCAACATGGACCAAGCGTTCAGTTAGTTCAGAAAAACAATAGGTATAATAATATGTGTGTGTTGTGTTTGTGTGTTGTGTTTGTGTGTACCTGTCAGGGTTACACGTACTTATATTATACTTATAACTCGAATAAGACCGACGAGTTAGACTATATACGAATCCTCGGGATCATAAAGCAACGAATGATTTATGATCATTGGCATAAGCGACCCTTTAACTCCCGCAGTGTTAGAATTAATTTCAGACGTCGCCCAGAAGATCGTTAATAGTATATAGCTCTCGGTACGTACGGCGTTTAGACGCACGGCGCATGTACGTAAATTCTATTTCAACTGCGATCGCTTGGTAAACCATTGTACGAATCACTATTTTCCCTCGATGGCAAAACGCCTATACACACACATATATATATATATATGCGCGTGGCGTTCGAGTATTACGAATACCACCAAGGCGTCGCGATTTTTCAATTGTTCCTTTTCAATACAAGTAACTCTATAGTCGTGTGCGACTTTTAAACGTGTAAATGGCAATACTCCATTTTTTTTGTCATTTTTAACAAAAAATTAATTAACGAGAAAAAATTGAGTTTGACGTGTGTATAAAACTTTATATTATAAGACACGTATAAATATAAAGTCTCTATACAGATCACTATAAAAGTCAGAATATCATATGGTTCTTTTCTTATATTTATTGTTTGTAATATTTTCGAATTTTGGGGTTGGAAAGTTTTTTAAACGTTAATCTTAGCATGGACAATTATACACTCTAGAAACCATGATAACAAATTGATCTATATACTGGCAAATGATCTGCTAGCTTCGCACGCATGCATTTCTTTCCATTCCCGAGTCGTTCTTTTTTTTTTTTTTTTTTTTTGCTCGTATACGCATGTATACGCGACTTCTCGCGCCACTCGCTATATATCTTCATCATCGCCGACACTCGCACCTGTTCTTTCGTTCGTTCATATATACAGATAACATCTCATATTTAGTTTTCATATACAGACAGCATTAAATAAGATTTCATAACGTTTCCACGTATTTTCTGACAAATTACAAAACGCGAGTGCGCCCATCACACGCGTATATATATACGCGTAGACGCACGTACACGCACGAATCGAAATAATAATAATAATATAATAGTGCGTATGAATGCAGTATGCGTCATACCGGTGCGTAAATTCGCGTATACGCGAATCCTCGTAAGAACGTGGCTGCGTTCGCACTCCACGTCGGTATGGTAGAGTTGAAGGTACCGAAGGGGGTAATTATGTATAGGTCGAAGCTTCCGAGGTACGCGCCCAAGAAATACGCATGTGTGTGTGTGTGTGTGTGTGTGTGTGTGTGTGTGTGAGCGTCGAGATATATATACGTATATATAGGCTCGTTGTACACTGCAACGAGTGGTGCAGTGCACTCGACAATTATTTCAGCGGCTCTAATTGGATTCTTCAACTCGGCCGAACGATGAAACGCAATAATTATTAAGATTACCTCCCGATGCCTGCCTCATCGTTCCCCTCCGCGCTCGCGCGACTAGAGCGAGATGAGCGAAAAGTTTATCGAGGCCGACAATTTCCACGAGTAATCGCGATGACGCCCAATGGAAAAGGGCTTATATAATAGCTTATTACTACGTTGCCGCCTATATATATATATATATATATATAGTGATAAGTGCTGGTAATCACGATTATTAATCGATTCGACTTTTTGCGCACCCGCTTACCGAGACGGAAACGGTTGTCGGCGTAATTTCGTGACGTATCAATTGAAGCGAAATCTGAGGATTCACTTTAGTTTTTTTATTTTATTTTTTTTTTTTTTTTCATGTAGAGAGACATAAGAAACGATAACATCTCAAATGGAGATGAAAAATCTTTTCGACTTTACAAGAGAATAAATTTACAAAAAAAAAGCTTCATATAAGGGAATAGATTGATTCCGTGGAATTAATGCAAATGGACGAATCGAATGAGATGAATGATAAAACGATATAAATTTACGTGCACGAATTAAAAGGGTATAAATTGAATGAAATGAACTAAATGGAATGAATGGAATTAAATTACTGAAATTAAATGAATGTATGGAAGGAATGTAATGGAATGAATGTAATGGAATTAGTGAAACTAATGAATTAAATGAAATGACTAGCATGTATACGAAATAAATCAGTACAATGAAAGAATCGACTGGACGAAGGAACAGAATCGAATAAATGGAATGGAATTAATGGAATGAGATGAATGTAATGGCAGGCTGAAATACGTCAATAGAATGAATAAGTGGACTAAATGAAGGAACAGAATAGAATAAATGTAATCGATCGAAATAATGGAATTAATAGTATGGATGGCATGAATGGAATGAATAGAATGATGGAACCGCATGAATGGATGAAATTAATATGGATTGAGTAACATAAATCCATATAAGGAATAAACGAACTAAATGAAGGAACAGAATAGAATAAATGGAATAGAGTCAATTAATGGAATTTACAGCATGAATGGAATGAATGGAATGAATGAATTAAATCAATATGGATTGAGTAAAATAAATGCAAAGAAGGAATAAATGGATTAAATGAAGGAACAGACTAGGATGAATAGAATGGAATGAATTAATGGAATTAATAATATGAATGGAATGAATGGCATGAATGGAATGATTGGAATGGATAGCATCAATGTAATGAAATTAATATGGATTGAGTAAAATAAATCAATAGAATGAATAAATGGACTAAATGATTGAATGAAATTAATATGGATTGAGTAAACTGAATCAATATATAATAAACGGAATGAAATGAAAATAATGAATTGACTTAAATAATCAATAGAATAAATAATCGTTCTGGACGACTGAATGAACAGAATGGAATATATGGAATTGAATGAATGGTATGACTGCAATTGAAATGGAATTTATGGCCTGAATGAAATCAATGAATTGAATGCAATAAATCAATGGAAGGGATAAATGGACTGAATTATGGAATAAACAGAATGGAATAAATAGAATGAAATGAAATGAGCGTATAAAATGAAATGAGATTATAATAGAACGAAATGAATGGAATAAATGACTGGAATAAAATGATTGGAATGGAAAGAATTAAATTATTGAATTAAATAAAATGAATAACGTAAATGTAATGAATCGGTAAAATGAATAAATAGAGCAAAGGAATTAATGGAATGAAATGGAGTGACTGGAATGAAATGGAATGAGTGGAATAAATGGAATGAAGAAATTTAATGAATGAATCGAATGAATAAATCAATCAATATATATAATGAATAAATGCGCTAGAATTAAAGTATAAATGTATTAATAGAGTAACATGAATGAACAGAACGGGATGGATGGAATTTATGAATCGAATGAAATAAATCAATAAAATAGATATAAATGGACTAGACGTATGAACGAATGGAAAAAATAATTAATGAAATGGAAATGGACGCGAACGACACAAATAAAAGATTATTAACATAATAAGATAAGATATAATGTGTAAATTTAATAAACGGATGAATGTAATGACTACATGGATATAGTGAATGTATTTGACGCAAAACATGTAATGAATGTAATCAATGTCATGGATAAAGGGAATAAAAGAACGGAATACTTTGTATAAATGAAATTAGTTCATGGGATGAATGAAAGTCACGAATGACATAAAGGGAAGAAATGGATGTAATCTAGACATTTTTCAAATTTTTTCTTAGACTGTCCAGTTCTCCTATTATACCTGTAACGTGGCAAGCATGTGAATTGTCTATGAAATCAATTAAAAGAGTGTTTTCATTTCTAATGCAGGGATGAATGGAATGACTGATGAATTTGTAAATTAAATGGACAATTTATAGAAAAATTGAATAAAAAGAATAAAATAAATTAATGACCCAACCCAAAATTGATTAAGACGAAAAAAAAAGATTAAGTTAATAAACAATTATATTAATAAGGTAAACCAACAAAAGTGTTGTCATAATTATAATTAATAATGAATAATGAACCCTTGACGTAAAAATATCGCATATACCGGATATAAAAATTTGTAAATGTAAAAAATTTTCTACGAATTATTACCCTGAAATTATATTTTTTCCCGTGAATCTTCAGTGTATAGAATATTTCTTAATTGGCCGGTGGAACATTTTGCTCAAACATGTTGTGTAATGAGACGCTGCGAGATAACGATCAAGCTTTTCTGAAAAGTAACTGAACTGTAATAAATTGAAATATCTTTTAGAAAAGCATCTTGTTTTGAACGCAATCGAAAGTTGCATCGTAAAATTAATTGGTGGAGGATTTCAAGATCATTTATATATATAAAAAATTAAAACCTATATGTACCAAATTTAACGTGTATTATACTCAAATGAAATATATATAAAATAATATCATTTCACTTTCGATCTATCATCAGAGTTCCTCAATTTGTACACGCACAAAATTATTCCATTCGCCATATTGGATCGGCCATTTTGAATTTTATAATTTAGTCAATAAATTCGTATTCTGCGCCTATAGAAACCATGGGGGACTGCGCTTTCATTGCAATTCATCAATATTCAGTAAATTCCATCCGCCATTTTGAATTTCGCGATGTTTACCTTGTATTCTTAATCGTTAATCCCAAAAGCGTAATGATCTTCGGACAGCTCGAATATTCAGCGAAAATTTCGTCGTTTCAAGTTCGCCATCTTGAATTGTTCATTTTCCAAGTGAATAGTTTAATGTACATCCATTTTGCCCACCAATAACAACGATTTTTTTAGTATTTTTAAAGAGCGTCCTCAAATACCGTTAAACTATACATTTTACATTGAACTTAAGACAAAAATTGTAGTCGTTCCAGAGCGTTAATGGGTTAATAAATTATTTCTAAACTAAAAACAAAAAAAATACTATATTACTTATTAATACATTTCATTTTAACTGATACAGACGTTAAGCCTGCTTGAATAAATGCAATAAATGACACGTAAAAGGGGACTTCATAAATATAAACACTTCCCCGTTTATTCATCGGGAACATTATACAAAATCCTGTTAATTGATATGCGGCGCGTGTCAGGAGTAAGCGTAAAATTTTTATTATTCTACATGTAATTATTGGAATGGTTAATTAGGGGGGGGGGGGCGATTATCAATAAAATATTTTCTTTTTTTAATATCCCCCGTGTGCACCGGTGTGACGTTGCATATATATACTCTTCTGTCTCGGCTTCTGGTTTCAACGTACTTTGATAAGCGAGGGTAATGTACACATGCGTAGGTAGATTGAAGATACAAGTGTACTTTACGATACTTACTCGCACGACTTACGGATATTATTATGTATGCATCCCGTATTATGCATCGTGTCCGTTCGTAAATGCGGAAACGATATCCGTGCTTGAACTGAATCTCACCTATTACATTCAAGCTTTTTTTTTCTTGCCGACAGATTGCATCAAATATTTTTACGCTGTTATTATCATTTACTCTCATGCGATTCTTCGTACAACATATTTTGTTTTTTCGTAGCATGAAATTTGTACATAACGATTGTTACATTAAGTACATATAGAGAATTTTTTTTTGTAAGATTAAAGTGAACAATCTCTGCTGGAAGTGAATCATTAATTAATACGACGAGCATTCGGATAACGTGTTATTAAATAATGATAGAACTGAAACGGAGACGGGAAACTGAAAATCAAAATTTATATACGGAGTATATTTCGAAACTGACGTATAAGATTGCATTAACAGATTGTCCGCAAACTAACGAACAAAAAAGTTCTTTACGCAAACTCGATTCGACGTGTGGAATTCGAACAGCGATTGATTTAAAAACGACCAATCGGGACGCTCGTCGCGCGCATCCGTAAGTGCGCGCTTCGATGCGCGGGAAAAGACAAGGTCCTGAATGGTCAACTTTAAACGCTCACTATTCGAATTCTACGCAACCGATTGAATTTTCGTAAAGAAATTTTTCGTTTGAAAATTACTGAGCAATCTACTCGTTTTACCGTTTTTCTATTTCTTCTCGTCGGTTTTCGAGAATGTCGAAAATTTATTACACAATTCCAAGCAAAACCTTATCGTTTAATCGTAAACTAGCCGCTATTTGGTCTACAGCAAGAGGCGTAACGATCTCTCGTGACCACTTTTTTTCTGTCCAAACAATTAGCGTCCACGGAAAAAGCCATTGTTTATGTACGCTCGTTTAATTGTTGACATGAGCAGCCCGCTCGCGAAACGCACGTGCTCGTTTGCTCAGTTTGTCGTAAAAAGCGCGATTTGTGATCGCATATCTCAAAACGAAAATCGTTTTACGTATATGAAATTGCTGGAAAAAAAGTTTTCTCACGCACACACATGGTGTGTGTGCATATCCGATTGCACTCTGGCAAATGGGATGCGAAGGGAAGAAGAGGATGAGTGCAGGGAAGCGCGGAAAGAGCAGCGTTGCAAGAAAGACGGAAAAATGACGGCAATATGTGCGCGTAAGAGAGAGAGAGGATGAATTCAACCAATGCCAATTCCGATGTCGTGTTGCGCATGGTTGCAGAATATGGAGGAGGCGGTACGACTTGCTCGACGTCTCTTGCCAGCAAATTGCTCCCCCGATCTTCCTCGAGAATCCGTATAAAACACCGCATGCTCCGGCCTAATGCATAAATTATCATGATTAAAATATCGAGCAGTAAAAATCGCACGTATAACTCGATCGCGTATCATTGCCTGTTATTAGTACCGAGAATTCGACCTTTTTTCCGCGCCCAACCGCCATTTTGCACAGCACCTTGTTTACAAACAAACATACATTTTATGACATCGTTTAAATCCGTAATTTAAAAACTTTTTCCCGACATGCGACATCCAAACTCGTTATGCGTGACAATATTTACATATCGAATCTAATCGATTAATCGAGGCGAATGTTGTGCATTTTCAATTTTTTTTTTCGTCGATTTTTCTCATATAGATTTTTTTCGTGATCAAGTGCCGTCGGTAATTTTTATTTCGTTTCGTTCATTTCCGTAAGTCATCGTAGAAATTCGTATACATCTTCGGTTATATACGTCCGCCACCGATATTTGCCTTTTATTTTGGAAAATTTTGAAGGACATTTGTCCGTTCTCATTGACCCCTATTCGACCTTATTCGACCGCACTGTCATTGATTCCGTTCCATCATTCGATGTATGTTCGTAAATATCATTTTGTCGAATATCGGGTAATAATCATTGATGTTCGTACATGTCTATCTTCGCCTCTAATCGATAATTTTCATTACCTTTTCTTACCCAATGTTCCTATAAAGTTTTGATTGTAGTGTTTTGTTTCATCTTTCTTTTAATCAATACGACGTTTTCTTTTTTTAATAAAGGAGAAACAAAACTGGCCACATTTTTGTCGCGGCCATTAAAATGCTGTCTATATACAAAATGCCAAGTGACATCCTAGTATATATGTATAACAAGTTGCGAGTATAGAGTTGCCATTCATTAACTTAATGGGGAAATGCTTCAATCTGATACGGTTGCCGCTTGTAATCATGCTATGAGTATACGGCAATTTCTTTTTGTTCAGGATTTAAGAAGCTTGATATATTATAACGAGAATTAACATTGGCACCCTCGATTTATTTTACCCACATTCCGTCGTACACTCGTTGGCAATTACGACCGAGTACGCTTTTTGCTTTTACATTTATATACATATTTTTGAGGGTCTATTGACCAAAACTGACACCGAGTAATCTGTCACTTGTGTCAGTTTTTTTTGTGTTATTTGAAATTTTTTATATTAATTTTTAATAAGATACTTTATGTACATATAATCCGTCTCTCTTATTGGTTGTTTTGTTCGTGGCCATATCAACGTCACGTAAGTGCCTGTCACGTGTCGATGTAAAATCTGTCTTTCGCACACTTCAATCGGCATCTCCTGGAGAGATAATATAGAGCAACTAAAAAATCAGGTCCTCATAAATTGCATCGCTTTTCTCTATTGTACTTTATGCAAGTATATGTTCCTCGTATGTATACCTCGAATACATTTAATTGAAATTGTTAATGCGTGTGCTCGTACAAACACTACGTCACGATGTCGATTACCGTTTATCGGTACGAATGCACGTGCACGGAGTTGCTTTATACATATACATATAACTTTCGAGGATCTATAGATCTTATATAGCAGCTCCTTTATCTGTATGTAGCTGCAGAGATAACAAATCCTTGTAATTTAACTTTCATTGCTAACAGAATCACCCTTAACATCATTCTTTTCGTGCCGACGACCTTTCAACGGGGAACTGCTTCCCACCACAGTTTATATGCGTAACTACCACTGGTAGTTACACATATGAACTACCATAACTAATTACGTCATATACCGACAAAGCTCAGGAAGTGACGATGGCGCCTGCTTCTTCAAAATATTGTTCACTCATTCCATAATTATTTGACAACATATTTAAGTTACTATAGGAAATTATTACAGTTCATACGCGAGTAAACACAATTTTTTATTTTTAATACGAATAACGATTATGTTATCGATTAGGTATACTCGAGAGTAATTAGGAGCAAATACTCGTGACAATGATACGCGAATCACTCTTAAATGGAATTCCATTCCACTTAATGAAGTTCCATCACTCTGAAAAATTAGAAACTTGATTGAAATATACTCCAAAATTTCATGGAGTGAAATTTCACTCTTAAAGAGTGAAACAATTGAACTACTCTTCGAAAGAGTGAATTGTTATACTCTTTAAGGGTGATATTTCACACTTTTTGGAATGAAATTTTTCTCTATATTGGAGTGAGTCGGAGAATTTACACTCTAAGCATCAGAGTGAAACGTCACTTTTAAAGAGTGAAAATCCACTCCAAGAAATTTAGAGAGTAAGACATATTTTTCAATGGTCGTTTTCAATATAAGATAAATCACAAATTAATTGCACATATATTATTATTTATTGATTGAAATTCCGTGCTTTTTGGATTAATAAACTATTATTATCTTTTGAAATCCTCTATTTTTAAATTTATTAAAAATTGACCTGGTTTATTCAAATGAATAAAATAAAGAATTGTCAACAAA
>JAPYZR010003679.1:0-21267 GCA_030522945.1 Trichopria nigra
GTTGTCCATCCTTTACCTCTCCACCCGAGAGCCGACCCGCGAACAGACAATGTCAATAAAGCGGGGGTTAATTCCGATTCCTTTATCCTTTTTATCCTTTATTTACAGTCGACAAAATCGTTTGAAAGCAAAGATGATATTTTATTCACACTCGAGAAGCATGGAGGAATCTGCGACTGTCAGGCATCAAGGGATACATTCATCTATGCTGCTTCTGCCGAGCAGCAAGGCTTGGACACAGTTACCAAAATTTTAGGAGATATCACATTGAGGCCACAAATAACAGATGAAGAAGTACACATCAGATTTTATCTCAAATATACTAGTGTTTTATTTTACTTATAGCTTTCTTGTTGCAGTTAGCAATTGCAAGGCAAACTGTTCTTTTCGAACTCGAATCTCTTTCAACGAGGCCAGAACAGGAACAAATACTCATGGATATGATTCATGCTGTAAGTAAATAATCAACAACAATATTAAAAATAATATTAAAAATGGTGAGGAGTATCATAATTTGCTTAAACACATTTTTTAGGCTGCCTTCAGAGATAATACTTTAGGACTACCGAAAATTTGTCCAGAGGGCAACATTCAAAAGATTGATAGAAAAATCTTATTTACTTATCTCAAACATCATTACACACCGAAGAGAATGGTTATCGCAGGAGTCGGAGTAGATCATATGAGATTAGTCGAAGCTGTACAAAAGTAATTTTAATGCAATAACATTTATTATTCATCAATAATCACAAAAGTACTCATAATATCCAGCAATAGTACTTGATCGCTTTTATAATATTTATAACGGTGTAGATAATATTACATAAAAAAAAATGTTCAATTTTTCAAATGTATTAATTTTACTAATTTATATTTTTCAGATACTTTGTTGATACTAAACCACTTTGGGAAGAGGATATTGGACTAGTTTTACCAGAACGAACAGGTTTAGTGGACAAATCTGTCGCACAGTACACGGGAGGTTACGCGCTGGTAAATTGAAGTTACTAAAATACGTACTTATTTATTGTACATATTAAACGATATTTTTTAACTTCATAACAGGATGAATGCAACGTTCCAGTATATGCCGGACCCAGTGGTTTACCGGAGTTATCACATGTGGTAATTGGTTTAGAAGGTTGCACACATCAAGATCCTGATTTCATAGCGATGTGCGTATTGAATATGATGATGGGAGGAGGAGGCAGCTTTAGTGCAGGAGGTCCAGGCAAGGGAATGTACACACGTCTATATACAAATGTTCTTAATCGGTATGTCAAATTTTAATCACAACCTCAAACTTTATACTGATGAATGAAATTTAATTTTAGGATAAAATTTAAATACTTACAAAAATATTTGTTTCACTATATGTTTACATTTGTAAATTATTTTCGTTATTTTAGGTATCACTGGCTGTACAGTGCGACTGCATATAATCATGCATATTTGGATAGTGGATTGTTCTGCATTCATGCTTCTGCTACACCATCTCACGTGAGAGAAATGGTAGAAGTCATTGTTCATGAGTTAGTTGCGATGTCTACGAGCATTACAGAAAACGAATTAGAGGTATGTTGAATGATTATAAGTATTTTATAGTTTTTTTAAAGTTTTCATTATATTTGGTTAGACAACATTTTTGTCGATTGCATTGCACAATAGTCAAAGTCGTCGGTTGGGTAGTATGTAGTTTAAAATCTAATCTATTTAAGAATCTGATATGCATTCAATTTTTCCAAACTCTTCAATTATATTTTTAAATCAATAGAGTTATCATTGAAAGCAGTGTTTTTATTATCAGTAGATACTATCGTATTATGTGTTGTTTCATGTGATAAAATAATTGTAGATATTGGCATTTCCTTGCAAGTCATATATGCTACTTGTTAATTTTATTTTTAAATACAACATTTAATATGCGAATAAGTATCGTACATACTTTGGTAAATCTGTATAACTAAAATGATCAGCGATTAATATTGTGCATATGTGGAGTTTGAAATTCCCACGTATCAGCAGAGATTCTTCTTAACTGCTTATGTTTAGCGGCAGTAAAATTATTAGCTCTATTTAAACACATCAGGAGTCCTTTGTTGAGAATGTGCGAGGCTCCGGGAACGCGACCAGCAATATACAAGATAAATCTAGAAAAATAAGGAAACATAATTTAATACAATAAAAAATACATAATTTTACGTGGTTTCGACCTGGTCAAATCGGTCAAAAGTACCTGGTCGCGACGTGAAAATTACCGTATGATTAAACCACGTGGTAAAACCCATCCGGATATTTTCAACAAGCTTATAAAGGAAATCAGCTTATCTGCAATACCAATGTTAATCATCAACCAATATCCTTTCAATTAAGCACGCTTGACCATCCAGTAACTCAAAATGTTTGAAAGATTCAATATTATTTGTGTATATTAAAATATGCATTACAGTGATAAAAGAGTATTGACATACATGACAATTTTATACCAAATCCAGTCACGCGTACGTATACTCGATTCTAGTCGCGGCATCTTTACGTCCAGTAGATTCATGATGTGCAACATCAAAAGGTCGAAAGTCGGTAGGGGGAAGTAATAACGTACGCCTTCGAATAAGCATCGAATCATGTGCTCCCATTCCCGGGTAATATTCGGTAAACTCGGTTTCAGCCACAAATCCAAAAGTTCTCTGCTTCGTTGTCGGACATCTGACAATGATCCACGACAGAAGTTGAACCTGGAATGAAAATTATAAGAAACGGTTTTATTAAATTGCTGATAATGCAAGTTCATACCGTGACATCAATAAATGTTTACTAGAAGAGGATCGAGGAATCTTTACTATCTTTTAAAATCTTACTAAAACAACAGAAACATTCTACAACGAACGAGGTAATAAGAAAAGATATAAATCTCCCATACGATAAAGAAGAGATACCGAGGCATAAAGAAAGATTCAAGAATGGTACCGACCAATGACGATGTACCTGCACGTCAAAAGTCACCTGCGATTATGTCAAGGACAATTCTGGTGAAATGTACCATCGTCCTGGCTATCAACGGTTAACTCTCCAACTATTCTGACGTCTTTTCTTAATTAATACTTTCGATTGCAGAGAAAGTAAAATGCTCATACTCATCGTCAATGCCGAGCAGATATCCTAGGCATCTCCACACGTAGCAATGCGCCTCCAATTCCTCTTCCGTGGCATTGTACATTCCGTAGCCCTTTGGAAAGAGTACGATCATGCCGGCGAGTGCAAATTGTGTAATCGACATTTCTGCTTGACTGAACCCTTTCGTTCTGCGCGAACAAGTGGTTTCAAACGATGAAAAGGGACACTGTCCTGGATTTATATCGTTGCAAGAGTCTTCGAAATCCTTTACCATTATATCGTAGGTCGGTGACCAAGAGTTTTCAATCTTTGACGCTTTGTCCAGCTCGTCACCCGACGTTAAAAGCATCTTCTTTCGCAGGTTTAAGTGAAGCCTCCGCACCAGTTGCGTATCTTTAAAGGCTCGCGTACCTTTCGCGAAAGGGTCGTCGTAGTACCAGTTGTAAAAAATGTTGATGGTTTTCAGATAACGCCTGAAGGCGGCAAAGGGCGTCGAGGTTTTGCCCGTGACAACGACAGGTTTCATCATGTCGAGGAAAGTGAACACCAGTGGCGTAGAGATAAAGGCGTTCAAAATTACCGCGTACAAATACTTTCTGGTCACTTCTTGTCCCCTTTTGAATTTGTCCATGTCCAGCCAGTCAGGGCGCGCATCCTCAGGCCTCCCGCAATCGCCAGCATAAAAAACGCCTACGTACAGATTTACCAGAGATTCCGGCAGTGACGGATATCGTTCTCTCACCACCTCGTGCAAACGTTCTTTCTTTTCTGCATCGGAAATGGTCAGATAGTATTTTGGCACTTGATAGCCCATTACGGTCCGGTAGAATATCGACAGGTCCCGGAAGGCTAAATCGTGCAGACCGTCCAGTTCTTGGCCCTTCATTGTGCCCGAGTTTTTGAAGATCTCATTTTGAAGATTCACCGACAAATGATCAATGACTCCGATTGATCAACGTATACACTTCAAATCTTTCATTGGGCAGATGTAACTTTAACATCACCAGTTCAACCGCAAGGTAACCAATCCGCACGCCGTCTGATACCAAGTGCCGATGATTCTTCTTCGGTCCCTGGAAATCCCCGAGTTTTATGGAAGGGGACCATGATGAACTCGCGATTTGTTGTCGTTTCCTGATGGTTTTAAAAGCGCTGATGCATCAATGGTCCTCGCGAGAATCGTGACGCGAACTGAACGATTAAATAGAAACGTCTAGGAGAAATCGCAATGTCCGGATTGGTGGTTGTTTCCTCGAATGGTCAACAATTCTGAAAGTACATTTTTAACGTCAACATCGAGTTGGATATTTTAATTATGGCGGGATTATGTAACGTATCGTCACTTTCTTCTAATGTAGACGTTATTGAATGAGCGAAAAGGTGGAAAGTATAGCGACGGTTTAAAATTTTGGGATGTCATCTAGCACTGACGTATTCTTATCGTGTTAGCCGTTCAGCATTTCAGATGAGAGTCAATCAAGTCGCACTGACAGTAACATCCGTGATTGCAGCCATTTTTCGATGCGTCATCTTACTTTCGCTCACTCTTTTGCAAACAGCACTCGTCTCCTCTTGATTGCCGTTAACCCATTTCGTCCCAAAGTGTCCGTTTTGTCCGTCAACGTTCGCCGACGTATTACTATATATTTTCAGGACCTAAAAAATTCGCCAAAGCCATAGTCCACTATTTTCGAGGTCGCTCGATCGATTTATGCCATTTAGAAAACGGAAAAATAATGTCCTACCCCTCAATTTCTTCAATTAAAAAAAAATTAAGGGTAGTTTTAAGGCTATTTTTTCAAAAAAGTGCAATTTTCAATACGAAATACACCATAAAATTCAGTGAAATGACCAAAAACAGGTCGGTCGAGGTCCAATATAAAGAGTTATGACATGTGCTTATTTTATTTGTTACATCTAAGGGTTGCTAAACCACCCTGAACCCATAAGAGCCAAATGGAAAAAAAATGACGAATTGTCGGAAAATGGTAGACTTTTTGAAAAATTGTTGTTGAACAAAAAGTTCTTAGAATCGATCAGAGAATACGCTGAATTTTTTCAGGACTTTTTGAACACTTTTTGAATTTTTCCCAATTTTGGGATTTTTGGAAACTAAAGTGAAAAAAAAGACATGAAAATGTCTCTTTTAAAAGTTCTTAATTACGACATTATGTCGTGATGATGTAATGAAAAATGAAAGAATGTATCGCATTGGTCGAAAGATGGAAGTTCAAAAAGTCGATAAAAGTCAAGGAAAAACCTGAAGTGAAAAAGCGCAAAAAAACAAGACGTTGATTTTCGGTTCCGAAAGAAAGAAAATTAAATTATGTAATAAAAAGTAGGCACAATATTGTGAAGTATAAAAAAATGAGATTTTTTTGAGCGATCCCGATAATCCAAGATATTATGTAATAAGATCACGCTTAGAAATTCTTTTTCTTTCCAAGATGGCGGCTGAAAGGATTATGTTTTTCTCGATTTGTGAATTTCGGTCGTTATATACCTATGTAGTTTTGAGAATTGTAAAGTACAAGATGGCGGATCCAATATGGCCGATACTTCCAAGATGGCGGCCATTTCTGACTAAGTGTTTCGAAAATATCGGCAATAATCTTTAATGGTGTAGTGTGATTATCTTTTTTGAAAATATTTTGAAAGAGATTGCAAAGTTGTTAAAATGTAATTGTTAAATGTATTGGATTTATTTTGGGAAAATCTTTACGAATTACATATTTCCAAAAAATTGATTTCAGTATATTTATCGACAAAGCTACAGAAATATCGTTGCAAAATAGAATTTGTTATCGGACATTTCAAAAATCACTGACATTTAAATGGTGTATTCGATGAAAAACGTTATAACATTTTTGAAAAGTATTAACGATTTTATATTTGGAGCAATACATTCTTTTCGTCACATTTGTTCGTATTATAAAACTAAATAAACTAAATATACACACGTGCATAGATTTATCGCATAGAGTAAATACATTAAAGAATTAATCCATATCAGATTCATTATGTACAATTGTCTCGAATGATATATCTTTTAATTTGAATGTTTTAGCGGGCAAAGAAGCAACTGCAATCGATGTTGCTCATGAATTTGGAATTGAGACCAGTAGTTTTCGAAGACATCGGACGACAAGTTCTAGCAACCGGCACCAGAAGGCGCCCGGAATATTATATTCAGGCCATTAGTAAGTTGTTTGCACGAGACAATTATATTAATAACCCAGAATGTTGTAATGTTAATTGTTTTTTCTACTTTCAGATAAGATTACGAAAGACGACGTTGTCAGGGTAGCACGACGCTTGCTCAAGTCTCCCCCCAGCGTTGTAGCCCGAGGCGAACTGAAAAATATCCCGTCGATCGCTGATATCCAAGCAGGGCTCCTCGAAGAGCAAGGTCGTATGCCTGGATTCTGGAATAGAATGTCACTTTTTCGCTAAAGACAATAAGTGACTGACTATTCTTCTCTTAAGTGACAGTTCTTTTCTCTAATTGTGACACCCAAAATCTGACAAAATAACCACTTGTTTATAAAACTAAAAAATGTTTGTTTTCTCGTATGGAATACCGAGACATTTTTGTTATTTTCTTATTGCTTACCAAATAAGTTCAAGAGAAATTTTCAACTAATGCATTTTAGTCTTCGTTTTTGAAGATGCCGAATTTTACGTATAAATAAGTTTAGACTGTAAATCTAATCAGTAATATGTACTGTCTTTAAAGGACCTGAGACGACCTAATGTTCTTTTAAAATTGTAATTCGGAGGAAATGTAAATAATGAGCTTTATTAAACTAGAGCGAAGATTAAAATGCAAATTGTTAACGAGCATTTTTTTCTTATGTGGTGTAGTTTTAATGACATTTTTGTACTATAGTAGTTCAAATTTAAATCCTTAATACAAAGTCGGTACAATTTATTAAAATTTAATGTAGAATCGGTCAGAGAAGTGAGTTGATTTCAAGTTTTTTGGTAATTGCGTCATTCGAGAAGTCTCCTTCATTTCGACAACTTCGAGGTCGAAAACTCCAAGCACGTTCAATGCTTCATCTACTGCCGCCTAGAGCGAACAAGAGATAATTTAGTGAAAAATATATGTTATTTTTTTGTGAGAAATAAAAACCTTAAACTTGTTAAACGATTCGCCAAGTTCCACATTCTCTATTAAATTATTTTTTTTTCTTCTGTCAATTTCATTCGCCAAGAAGTTCTGCATCGCTTCTGCTAATGCGAGGCAACCTGCGAGGTATAGAAAGTATAAAAATTAATTAAAATTTGTATTGTAGTTTTGTAACAGTGGAGGGCAAACGAACTTTTCATTTCTTTCACAAAAGAAAGCTTAACGTTAATGTACAGCTTCTGCATCTGTTGAACCACAATTATCATGCAGTCTTCGTAACTCGTTGTCTCATTATATTCCTCAGCCTTTATGGTTTTATAATATTTCTAAATCAATTTTGTAATTAAATTTAAAAATAGTTCAAATAATGAATCGGTTTAGTAATGACCATGACAGTTACCGTGGCTTCGTCATTTATACTGGAATATGAATTGGACATAATTTTAAGGACGACTTGCACAAAGAAATCCTGATCGGTCGAAAATTCAGTGAACAATGAGGAAATCGGATATTTTGTATCTGTTCAAAACCATTATTATACATTATTAAAAAGAAAGTTTCTAAAAATGACAAATGATAACACAAACAAACTTGATAGATCTGGGAAAAGCGGCTTCATATATTGCAATCGTTCCATCATCAAATTCATGCAATCAATCCAAGCAGTGACGTCCATGTTGCTTTTACTTAATTTTGCGAGATTCTCGACGTCAGTGTCCAATTTCAAGCGCCAATTCGACAAATTTTTGAAACTTCTTTCAATTAGGTACTCGCATTTGACAAATGCTACGTAAATGAATTCGTTGAATTTGAGCTTTTGCATTTTATACGTCAAACTGAAAATTGGTGTTTTTAAAAAATGTATTTTATTACGTTAGAATATTATTGAAATCAATGAGCTACGAATAATTTTTTTTTTATTTTGATCTGAATATCATATTTAATTGTTACACAACCTTTTTACGAAGGTCTTCTCGACTTTGTTCATATCTGACAACGCCTCGTTCACAATTTTGTCAAATTTTTTTTCATGAGTGATTTTCGATTTTTGTATTTCTTTACTCATTGCCAATAACTTCTTCTTAAATGTTTTTGATTCTTCAATGGCGAATGTGCCACCGCCTTGTATCAAACTGTCAAATAAGTACACAATAAATATCAAGTAATTAAATAGTTGATCGTATTAAAGAAATAAATCAATTGATAAATTTCTATACATACACGACATTTTTAAGTAAAGCATCATTGTTAGCATCTAGATCTTTCAATTTCTTATTCAATTTTTCAGTGTAAATGCATATATTTGATTGCAGTTTATTATTGTAGTGTTCTTTTCTATGTTGGCACTAAAATGAACAATGCACCATTGCAGTAAGAAAGAAATTTTAATTTTGAATAATTTGAATTATGCATTACCAGAAATTGCAGACGTTTAAGTTGTCCACTATTTTTCGCCTTGTCCTGATGTTCAGAAAATGCGTCAGTAATTTCTAACTTGTAATTTTCCAAACATTCATTTTTTTCGTTGGAAATATCAGTTTGCATTATTGTCATGAATTCATTGATTTCTTTAATTTTCTTAAAATAATGGACATTTTGTAAGTTGATATGTAATGTTTTATAAAACATAACTTAATCAAATTATAATGTTTTTTTTTTATGTACCATGTTGTGTTTTTCTAGATCACGGTTATGATCCATCATTTCGTTCTGACGGACTTTATAGACGCTTGTAAAAATGTAGTGATGTAATTGTTCATCGGCTTGCGATTCGATATTAAATTGTTTTTCTCGCTCAAGAATTAATTCGTTCTCCCAGATTTCTGCTTGTTCCATTACGAAGGTCATGAAGTTGGGCCATTGTGGAGTAAGAAGCTGTACAAATCTGTTCACAAGATGTAATGTTTTCTTATTGTTCTTATTGCTCGTGTACAAAATGAGATTTTAAAATAAAACCTGTTCGCTACATCCTAATTGAGTTATATTTATGTAGCTCGAATATACAAGTATGTTAATTTTCTACATGAATACAAACACTAGTGTAAAGAGAATACAAATTTGTAAAAAATGATGGATATATAGGTATATATATATATATACTCATTCTTAATATATGTAAAACTCTTCTGCGAGAGAACTAATGAATAACTTGCTTTGATTTCCATATTTCAATGGCATCTATCTGTTTCCTATAATGAGTCACGTGCTCCAAAATCGTATCTTCGTTAAAGTAGACTTCGCTGCGTGATTCGTCTTCGCTGGAAAAATCGGAAAGATCGTCCAATTCTTCTTGTGGTTCGTTTTCTTTGATAAATTTGCTTATTTTTGATTCAAGTGTTTGCAGTTCTTGTGCAATATTTTTGCTGAATGTCTTTATTGCTTGTTTCTCCAATTGAAAGTCTGACTTGTGACTAAATAATTAATTTTTTAATAAACTATTACGCAACATTTTAGTGATTTCTTGAATACTAAATCTAAAGTATCACCCACCTTTCCACGACGCTTTCCAAAAATGTATTAATTTTTTTTAAACGATTCTCTATAGACACCAACGTTTCTTCGCGTCGCAAAGCAGCAATATCTGAATGTATTCTCTTCTCAAAGTCTTTTTCTTTCGATTTGTGTTTGGCACTGATTTCTGCTAGGCGTTGCTTGACTGACTCTTTAAATTTCGCTTCATGGACAAAATGTTCATCCAACAACAACTGAAAATTTTTAATCGACCTCAGGGTTTCGTACTCTTTTTCCTTAATTAATTCAAAAATTTCACTCCATTGCTTATCCAGCAAGAAAATAAAATTGTCGTGTTCTATTTCTACATCCTGAAGTGTCAAATCAACTAGAGTCTTTTCTTCATCCGTAGCTGCCGGTAGTTGTTTGAAATTCTTTTCTCGATCAGCGAGTCTCCCAATAGATTTAAATATTTCCGTTTGATATGTTTTTGTAAAATTATGTATCGAAGTATCTGTATAAATAATATCTAGTTAAGTATCGATGGGATACAATAAATGAAAAATGACGAATCCATTGAAACTACAAAAATTAATGAAAAGATGGCATGAAACCAAAATCAAGAAATGAAACATAAAGTCTAACCGAGTATTGTTACTCCAGTTTCTAATCGGACAACCTGTTTCGCGATTTCGTCTATACAATAAGGATTAATACTGTCCCAACAAACGATCAAGTTAGAAATTGCTCGTGATCCATATGCAAGTCGACACATAGCAGCCTTTCCCACTTTGCTGGTCAAAAACTTTGAACAAACATCTTGTATAACTCCCCATTCGTCGCTGTCAAGAACCATCAAAACACGCTTAAAATAGGCTGTCTAAAGTGAACAGTACTTGACAAATATCTTAAATAATGCACATACGAAAAATATAGATATTACTAAAAATCTTTGAGCGCAGTTTGACAGATTTTCAAATTTCTCTCCGTCTTTGCATCCTCCATCCATCGATAATAATTCAACTTTGCTTTATCCAAATCCAGTCGCAATTGTAATCGTGTGTTTTCAAAGCGCTTGTAGTTTTCCAAGACTTCCTTGTTGTATACCTTAAATAATGACATTTTCTAATGTATTTATGCAATATTTCTAAAAGTTTTCACGCATCTAAATGGAACGTGCACAATTCATATGTCATATAAGATTTTAATCAATATTTGTGAGTCGCATATAAGTTCTACATTCTACTATACGTGCATAGTCACGAATAAAAATAAATATACCATTATTTCATCTTCCATGGTTAAATGCAAGTCCTTACGATTAAGGTAACAAATTCGTTTGAGGGTTTTGGAACATTTTAAAAATATAGGCGTGCAATCCTTCTTCCGTTCGTTTTCGAGGCATTTCATTTGCTCGTAATATTCATCTATGAGTAGTCTTTCTTTTTCAATTGTCTCCTCGATACTGTTCCAACACATTTCATAATATTCATCTCCCAAATAAAGAGGCTTTAAAATTTTAAGTAATGTAATGATTTCAATTAACGCAGAAAGTTATTATAATAATTTAAAATAAATATCCTTAGTTACATCATTAACTTTCAAAGTGCATTTTAGGTCTTCAATTTTCTTTCGAAGCTCAATAATTTTTGAGCTTAAGACCGATCCAAGTTTTTCAATATTATCGGTACACTTTTTATGAGAGACATCCAATTCGTCTCTCATATTTACCAAAGCATTTTCGTGCAACTTTTTTTGCCTTTCCACAAAATTCTTTAGAATTGAAGAAGTTTTTGAATGACCTCCTGCAGATATAGCGAAAAAAGAACTTACAAAATTTAGACTTTTCAGGTTAAGCAATTCTATTTATCAAAAACAATTTAATTTAATTTAATCGTATAATTGACCAAAGAAGGAATAGTAATTTGTGAAGAAATTAAGTATTACCAATTTTAATAGGAACTTTCTTAACGCTCCGCGCATCCAATAAATGACTCTTGTGTTGTTTACGGCAGTAACGAGAGTGTATCCTTCGCACATTTACTAGCATCAAAGAATCCCGTTTAGGGAGCAATTTAAGTTTACTTCGAGATGTCGTCATTGCTCGGCTTGACTAGAAACGAAAGTTTTAACCACTATACAAAGACAATGAACACGATATCAAAATTTACAATGCTAATGACATTTCAAATAAAAGACTGTTTATTTGTAGTTGCTAAAAAGTTGAAACTCACATCCATTCAATGCAAAATTTTTGGTGTGAAATATTTGAAACAAATTACAGTCTCGTATATTGATGATTTTATTTGAAATATATTGACGCTTTCCTATAATTCGCGAGTATAATAAATAATGTAATAGATATTAATAATAATAGATAATAATAATAATGTAACACAGATGCTTAATACAAAAATGTCAGATAGCATTTTTGTATCGATAATCGTAATTTGTATTGTCTGCAATTCCTCGATAACATTATTATGTATTTTTCTATTTATATGCTACGTGTTAAAATAAATAATAACTCGAAAAATTGTAATAATTTCTTTGTATAATAAATATATGTATTGTTTATGAAATACTTCGTCTACATATTTATATAACTTTTTTTAAATATTTTTTTCGAGAAACACTATATTTGCAAGATCGTTTTTACGTTAACAAACATTAGAATATCCTCGTTAGACACCAAACCAATTTTTCAAATTGAAAATCTTGACGGTCTTCTCTCAGACTTGCAAAAACGACATCAGAACCTGAAAAACAAGAAAAAATATATTTAGAATGCATAAAAAAAACCGCTCCTAAATCTATATGAAAAGTTCATTTTGCTAATCAGATATAAATTAATTATAGGGAACAATAGATTTATCTTCATCGATAATTCAAAGCGAGCTGAGTAGGATCATCATGTAGCTATAGTCTCTTTAAGTTTAATTATTAAGAAGAAAGTTTACCTTTTATAATGAAAGCATATCAGACTACTGTTCTGCATGATTCACATCAAGTGTTTTGATCCTGATTTTTGTGTGTCCTGTAAGAAAAAATAAATCTAGGCTTAATTAAATTTCACAAATATATTCTTGCTGATCATATCGCAGAAAAGTTACGAAATTTGCCAATCAGATATGAATTTAGGGAACACTTGATTATCTTCATAGTGTATCAAAGCGAGCTGAGTGGAACATCATTTGGCCATTTTAAATAATTTTTAAGTAAAACATTTAGTGTTCAATTTACCTTTTTTCAATAACGAGGCTCGTCGCTGGCCGGTGATTCTTTCAGGATATTACGTTAATTGAAAATTTATCTTGCGAGTCCTGTAACACAATAAATCAGACATTAAAAAAATTGAATATATTTATACTTGCTGATCGTATTGCAGTAAATGTTATTAATTTTGCCAATCAGATATGAATTTAGGGAACACTTGATTATCTTCATAGTTTATCAAAGCGAGCTGAGTGGAACATCATTTGGCTACTTTAAATAATTTACAATTCAACCATTAATTATTAGATTTACCTTTTTTTGTAATGAAACGTATCACTGGCTGTATTTCCTTTGAGTTCGTCTTGTACATTGAAAAAAGATTATGGGAGTCCTGTAAAAAAAAATTAATTAAGCATTAGTCAAATTTCTCAAATTTATATATATCGATCATGAAGCAATTAATGTTATTAATTTTGCCAATCAGATAAGAATTTAGGGAACACTTGATTATCTTCATAGTTTATCAAAGCGAGCTGAGTGGAACATCATTTGGCTATTTTAAATAATTTACAATTCGACCATTAATTATTAGATTTACCTTTTCTGTAATGAAACCCATCAATGGCTGTATTTTCTTCGAGTTCGTCTTGTACATTGAAAAAAGATTTTGCGAGTCCTGTAAAAAAAATTAATTAAGCATTAGTCAAATTTCCTAAATTTATACTTGCTGATCATGATGTAATTAATATTATTAAATTTGCCAATCAGATATGAATTTAGGGAACACTTGATTATCTTCATAGTTTATCAAAGTGAAACTCATCACTGGCTGGTACTTGTTTCGATGCAAGTTGCATTATTATAAGAGGATTTTGGGAGTCCTGTAAAAAAAATTAATTGAGCATTAGTCAAATTTCCCAAATTTATACTTGCTGATCATGATGTAATTAATATTATTAAATTTGCCAATCAGATATGAATTTAGGGAACACTTGATTATCTTCATAGTTTATCAAAGAATTTACAATTCAACCATTAATTATTAGATTTACCTTTTTTTTGTATTGATACGCATCACTGGCTGTATTTCCTTCGAGTTCGTCGTGTACGTTGAGAAAGATTTTGGGAGACCTGTAAAAAAAATTAATTAAGCATTAGTCAAATTTCTCAAATTTATACTTGTCGATCATGATGCAATAAATGTTACTAATTTTGCCAATCAGATATGAATTTAGGGAACACTTGATTTTCTTCATAGTTTATCAAAGCGAGCTGAGTGGAACATCATTTGGCTTATCTAATAACGTACAATTAAAAAAATAAAATTATATTCACCTTTATTTTGTAATAAAATCCGTCATAGACTGCTATTTCTTTCACCATATTGCGTATATTGAAAAAGTATTTTGAAAGTCCTGTAACACAAATGAATTCGAAATTAAAAATATTGCACACATTTATACTGGCTGATCCTGTTGCAATGAATGTTACTAATTTTGCCAATCAGATATGAATTTAGGGAACACTTGATTATCTTCATAGTTTATCAAAGCGAGCTGAGTGGAATATCATTTGGCTATTTTAAATAATGTTTTAGTAATACATTTAGCGTTCAATTTACCTTTTTCCGAGTATGAAACCCATCAGTAGCTGGTACTTGTTTCGATTCCATATGCATTTTTATAAGAATATTTTGTTGAGCCCTGTAACATAAAATTAATCATGCATTATTATAATTTCACTAATTTATATTTGACAATTTGTTTGCAATATATGTTATTAATTTGCCAATCAGATACATAATTAGGGAACACTTGATTATCTTCATAGTGTATCAAAGCGAGCTGAGTGGAACATCATTTGGCTATTCTAATTAATTTATAATGAAACGTTGTAAATTTGGTTTAGTGTCGTTTTTGCATGCAGGTTCATTGCTTTATAGCATTTAATTACTTTGAAGAATTCTTTTTCTCAATAACTTCTTATTGCATATTAAATTAATAAATTGTTAATTCAATTACAGTTCTAAAAATGGATTTGAATGGAATTAAAACAGGAAGTTTCTCTGCTGATTGTAATTCCATAAAATTCCATAAAATTCCATTGGATTCCATTTTTACAACTTTAATTTTTTTCGTTTACCGTATTTATTTAAATAAAAATAAATATATTTAAAACTGTATTAAAACATTGAATGCCAAGCGTAACTAAGGGGATTCAGAAGTAGAACAGTTACCTAACGAGTTAAAAAGGAAAATTTGAAATTACTAAAACTTTTTTAATAGCTAGGTTCTGCTACCCTAATTCCGTTCACCCTGTTAACGTTTCTAATATGTGAGTAGCACTTGTAAAAATTTGGGGTATACATGCTCCAATTATACAAATTATACAAGGTATACATTTTCAAATTATACCTGTGAAATTGGTCGAAAAGTAAACGAAAAATATTGAAAATAACTAATTTATTACGGTCAATTACGGTAACCCACTAAACATTTTGCCAGTAATGTTACAAGGATGATTCATTAGTATATGAGTACCGGTAAATGTCCTCATACAGGAACGTCCCAGAGTACTTATAACGTTAATGCAACATTTAAATAACGTTTTATGTACAAGAACGTTCTTGTTCCATTATAGTAACATTATCAGTTAAACGTTATTTTAGGATGTTCCTGTGTGAGGACATCTATGGCTACTTGTATGTTAATATGGAACATCTTTGGAATGTTACCGGCAAAATGTTTAGAGGGAACAGAGCTAAAATTTTGAAAAAACGATCCAATAATTTTAAATTTGCACTTTTTTACTTAATCCGTTAATAATAGCTCTTCATGAGACCAAAGTTCTTTAAACAAAATTGATGCTGGCCTGAGGCACGTGGTAAATTGCGTAAATTGTATATATACATATGCAACGATTGAAATTCAAATTTCATACTTTTTATTCTTTCTCCATTTCATTTACATGTATATCGAAATTTTCAAATCCAAATCGAACAGATTGTAAAGAAAACTTACCAAGTATGAAAATGGACCAAGAAATTGCAAATCGGTCCAGTGCCGAAGCGATGGCGATTGTGGGCGAATGAGCGAACCGGCGATGCCGCTGGTTAATTTTAGTAAGAATGAGCATACAGAAAACGGAAACGGGTGGGGCGGGCTACGCCATGATGCGGCCATTGTATATGTAATCGAAGTCGAATGCATTCGACCGGCATTCGAGTTTTCGATAGGTTGACGTTAACCGGAGTTTTCATGAAATTTGGTCCGCCATATTCTATCTGCCATCTTGAATTTGAAAAATCTAACCTCAAATTCATGGTCAGCAGCGACTCCGAAAACCCCTGTCATTTTCAGAACGATTATGCCACATAGAGCGATGTGAAATTTCACCGATAATAATGTTCGTAATTGCGATCAAATAATGTCTATTTTTTCGACATATGTATATATTGAAATTTTGAAGAGATGAGGTTAAGTTCATTTTAAGCAAAACAAACAAAATTTCTAGTTGAAGTTCACAGATTTTCGAACAATAGCAGAAGATCCGTTCCCAACTGGCACCAAAACTTTTTTGAAACGTGTTTTATAAACATCGCAGACGTGAAACGTTTTAAAAACGTTTCTGAAATATTTCAAAAATGTTACAGATATGTGGTGCTGGCTGGGTTGCTTTCGACAGTATGAATCATATGGACTGTATTTTTAAAAAGTTTATACGACAAACGAAAATAATTCTCGGATGATATAGTAGTATATATATATTAAATTGGTTACAATTATACATACAAAACACCCACGTAATTTGACGTTATTTACAAATTGTATGTACTTAAGAAAAGATTATCATGCCCATAGTAAACGAAAAAGTATTCAGAAGTATTCAAGAACAAGAAATAATGGAATTAAGAATTGTAAATTTTTACAATTCTTTAGTTTATTTTTTTACACAATTATATTTAGTAATTTTTACACAACTTTAATTTCAGTTTATTTACGTGTATTTCATTCATTCTAAATCCTATTTCTTGTACTTTAATACTTCTTCGTTTACTGGGTGATCTATGTGATTACTCTGTAGATTTATTTTGTTCCAAAAATGATGTAATACACCTTAAACATTGGTCATAAGCTTTCTCGAAGCCAGAAATATCTGTATCCTACAAAAAACATTTTATTTCAAATATTACCAAACATGTACTCCTGTAATAATATGATAAATTATATACATAAATTAAATTCTCATCAGTTTAAAAATATTTTCAAACTAAAATATAACAGAAAATTTTTTAAATAAATGTTTCTAATTTTTGGTCATTATGATGGTATTCTTACGAAGTAAGGATCTTCAATACATAATTGACCAAGCGGATCGTAATGTCCTAAAAACTGAATCGTCGCTCGGCTTTCCTGAGGTTGCATTTCGGAAAGTTGTTGAATATTGTAAAAATCCATACCTAGTATCCAATCGAAATCATCAAAGTCTTCTGTACGAATCTATTAAATATGGAGAACTGCGGTCACCAATCATATATTATTCCACATTTAAGAAAATTTATATAATTACATATTCAATTTTGATTTTTTCTTTTCAAATATATAATAACTTAAAATGTTCATAGTGCATACTACTCTAGCTATGTGATGATAATTAATGATTCCATGTTTCTGAAGAACAAGTAAAGATCTTTCATTTGGACCTTCTCCCACATGATAAGACATCAATCCAGCACTATCAACTTCCCACTCATCTTCTAAGCCCAGATTTGTTATTAAGTTTTGGAAAATTGCTTCTGCTATTGTTGACCGACATGTATTACCTGAACATTATATCATACTTAAGGACGAAGGATATATTATAAACATTCATATATTACCTATAATAAATATATATATATGCTTATATTATATGAAAATTTATGAAATAAAAATTAAAATTTACATGTTAATACACCATATATATACGCATATCTACTTCTATTCGATTACATTGCAATAACATAATGGATATATATATACAGATAATTTCTGAATCACAGATGCGTGTTTTAATGATTTTAATAAACATATAATGCTTATTTTATATTATGTATGCATTATACCTAAGCATATCATTAGCACTTTCTTTTTTCTTGGCATATAAAAGCAGTTGTATTATGGTATATTTTATGTACAATATACGTATAACCTCTGAATTATTATTGATAGGGTCTATAGTGATTTTACTTGATTCTTTCTATAGGTTCATATATATTGCGAATATTATATAGCGCGTGCAGAGCGCCGTTCTACATACATATTTCAATATTCGGTAAATCGTACATATATATGAATATCTATATACTTTGATCAAAATATTCGGATTCTTCAAGTTTGGATTCGTATTTTACACTTCAAAAGTTTATTGGTTAAACACATTTTCATTCATGCACGCTTATAGGTTTAGAGTCGGTCGAAGTGTAAATAATTCGGTTCACCAGCATGGTTCGAGAGTTTCGAAAACTCCACCAAATTCCGAAAGTATCTCGGAAGTCTCGGAACTAAATTTAAATAAAAAGATATTATTATTATATATTATTTATTTATCAAAGATCCGAATATTGAAATGTGCAGAAATGCGGAGTTGAAATCAATCAGAAATACGGGACATTATTATTGTATCGCCAAAAGTGTTGAATTATAAAGATTCTAACCTCGAAATCATTTGAGCACCTGTCATGAAAATACAAACCTTGAAGAATCCATGTTTTGAGTTTATGTTGAAAGAAGTGAAATAATCATTTTTATCATTTCACGTAAAATTTTTAGCAAAAATGGTTTTAACCAAGGAATATCGCATTTGTATGCCTGTAACTGTTGAAGAGGTATTAAATATTTCGTTTCATTCTGTCCTGTTATGTTTTATTGTTCCAAATAAATTATCACATAATTTTTAAGTTTTATTCTCTGTTAATATATCAGGCAAGATTTCTAATTAGAATTTTATTTCAGTATCACATCGGACAACTGTATATGATTGCACGTCACAGTCATGAACAATCAGATTCGGAAGATGGAGTTGAGGTAGTTGAGAATAGAGATTGCGAAGATCCTGTACATGGAAAAGGGCAATTTACCGAAAAGCGAATTCATCTTTCGAGGTAAGTCAATAGAACAGAATATTTGATTCAAGATATAAAAATAATAAAAATTATTAAAAATATCATGAAATACGAATTTTGTATTTCAGCAAATTGCCATATTGGATTCAATCTTTTCTTCCTAGAATATTTTATATAACAGAGAAAGCATGGAATTACTATCCATATACTATCACTGGTAAGATTTATTTTCTACGTTTAAATTAACACTTATATTTATCCTTTAAATTGTTCACTTAAATATTTTAATAAATATTAACAATAAAATATTTCTTTCTTTTCTTGTTTGATGTCAACATCTAGAGTACACAGTAAGTATTTAAATTATTGTATTAATATCAACTTTAAGCAAATCTGTAAATGACAAGATTTTTTTATATTATTTGCAGTGTTCCTTTATTCCAAAGTTCAATATTCATATCAAAACCCGTTACGAAAATAATAATGGATCTTCAGAAAATGTAAGGCTGCTAGATATATATATATATATGCAAAGTTAATTTGAATGAAATGAAAAAAAAAGTTATTTATAATAGTGTTTAGACTTGACACCTGTCGAACTTATCCACCGGGATGTTGATTTTGTGGATATTGCGTACGATGAAATAGCTGCAAAGCACTACAAAGAAGAAGAGGTAATGAAATTGAAATAGACTTTTGCCTATATCTATAAAATTTTCATTAATTATTCACTATATTACCTTACAGGACCCAAAGTTTTTCCAATCAAAAACTACAGGCCGAGGACCACTGATCGAAGGATGGCGAGACACAACACAACCTATTATGTGCTCATATAAGTTAGTAGCTGCCTCATTTGAAGTCTGGGGAATGCAAACCCGAGTAGAGGATTTTATTCACAAAGTAAGTGTGATATTTCACAAACTTATTAAAATCATGGTTGTAGTGCCAAATGATTTGTAAGATAAATATTTAAACTACTCGAACGTTACGTGCATGTATATGTATACGTTAATTTTTCAGTGTATTCGAGATATTTTGCTGCTGGGGCACCGTCAAGCATTTGCATGGATTGATGAGTGGCACGATATGAGTTTGAGCGATGTACGTCAGTATGAGTTAAAAATGCAATCAGTCACGAATGAAAAAGTTCAGTCAAAAAGTCAAATCAATGATGACCATTCAAATTCTTCCTCTAAAGCGACACCAGTATCGACACCTACACCAGATACCCCGAAAACGCCGACAAGTTTAAACAATTCTTGGTTTAGTTGGTCGTAATTTTCTTGTTTGGTAGATTGGCTTGGTAAATCTATCCAATAGACGTAAATCGCGAGTGAATAAAACGAACGTTATTTTGCTGCACAAGAAAATCATGTACATAGCTCGTTGAGTATGTTCGTATGAAAAGCTTTTTGGAAAATTTTTATCTGGACGTTATAGCACTGTGTGCTCGAATAATACTTTACTGCAAGTGAAACAAGGTTATAATACATTACAGGTTTAAAACACTATGTTTGTACGAGAGATCTTTGATGGATTGAGATATTCAACAGCATTTGAAAATAAGTTAAATGTCTTTACAACTCGTAGAATAGCATATCGTTGAAGACTGTTCATTTACAATACCATTTAATAGTTGTCAGCCATTATTGGCTACCGGTTTTTTTATTACATGGCACAAATTTCACATAAAATGTTGATAAAGAAAGTGTAATGGACTTTATCTTTTGGAATATCTAATTAAGTTCTTTGTCAACTAGACGTTCCTTGTAATAAATGTATGTGATATAATAATACGTAATAAAAACATCATACAGAGAATTGAAAATATGTATTTTATTAATGCTGTGTTTTTTTCATATTTTTACTAAAATAAAAAACTGATGTCAGTATAATATTTATTACATAGAATTTTGGCAGAGGTCAACAAGATTAAAATATATAGTTACAAATCCAAGTTAAAATTTGGAAATTTTAAGTAACGACATCCAGATATAAGCTTTACAATCGTTATATTTATGTAGGCTTCAAAATTTAATACTATATAGATATTAATTATTCTAAAATTATTATATCTGGCCCATCTACGAAAATGAGAAATGTACATATATAAACTATAAGAAAAATCTATATATTTTTATAAAAATGAAGTTTAAGGGGGGTCTAAAGTAGAACAGTTACCGACCTAACCTCCAAATAGGAAAAATGTAAATTATAAATGATTGAAACGTTTTTTCAAAATTTGGGC
>JAPYZR010003680.1:0-13726 GCA_030522945.1 Trichopria nigra
CTTACCTTTCATGTTCTCCGAATATTATTTCAAATGTAATTCAAGTTGATTGCAATATGGGTGTGTAGACCTTTTTTTCCTCGCAGATATTAGTATTTTTAGAAGTGCCTTTGAGTTCGAGACAAATGCATTTCGACAGCCGGCGCCGTCATAAAATTTCGCCGACTTTTCACAATGTAAAAATAAATTCCTACACCTACTTTTTATCGCGGATTTTTTTAAGCATTTTTCTCTGAACGTACGTGATTTATTCTATCTAGAAAAAAAATTCCGATGCGGCAATATTGACCCACGCTATATGTATCCACAATTCACCTTCATCTATAACCCATAGAATATATTTACAAGTTTAAAAAAAAAAAAAAAAAAAAAAAAACATTATAAAACGGTAAGTTTTTATATTTCATAAAACATTTATGGAATGTAAAAAGACTTTAAAAAGTGTTGGTTTTTTGACTTTACATGATGTCATTCTCAGTGATACAAGTTAGAAACGCAGACATGTTCTCCGGGATAATATAATGATGCAAGATAACAAAAATACAACTTTTCGTCCATTATTACAAGAGTATATTCTGTACCCGATGTTATATGTTACTTAATCAGAATATATCACAATTAATCGTCTCCAAACAAATTTCTGTATAGAATCATTTGAGGGTTGAATGAGAAATACATAAAATACAGAAGATCTTTAAGGTCCAATGAAAAAAAGTTTCTATTCTTGATTTAAAATATATTTATTTCATAAAGTTTCGGCTCGACGAGCAAAAATATCAATTGCAAATAGCAAAAAAATAAATTTGCTCGAATATGTACATCGAAAAGTTAACGAACCAAGATATTGTTATATCCGCATTTACTATTACAATATTTTAGACCATGGAGAATTCCAATAAATATTTACAACATACTTTACAAAAAATTTTCTTAATAATAGGATGTATAGTTATAATTACAAAGTGATCTGTTACCGTTGACGATTTTTGTACATGTTGCCCGACAATAACGAAACTAGGGAGTTTCCTTCGATGAGTCGCTTGTCTCTTCCTATCTCTAACTGTGCGAGAGTGAAATAAAACAAACAATCGCAACGGTAATTTATTACAAACCTTTAATCGTTCAATTAATCAGTCACTAAAAATATCATGATACTCCACAAACTTTGCGACATTCTCAAAGTACGTTTTCTCGAGATCTGGTCCCGAGTGGTCATGGCGACATCGAAAATGTATCAAAACATTTAATTTACAATTTCACATTCTATTCAATGGGGTGTTTACGTAATTGAATATTGAAATATCATGCCCTATATCTTCATAACAGAGCATGCGCGCCCACGCGAAAAGAAACTATTGAAAGCATTGAATAACTATGGCAATATCTGTAGTTATTAATTCAATTCAATTCCACGTGTTGCAATTGAGCAACGTTTGAATTTTGTTAGAGCGTTATTATAGTAACTGTTGGCGAATAAATTTTCGTACTATCTTACAAATTTCATTAATAGCAGTCAACATCAGCTCCAACAGTTATTCCAATAGTCCCTTAATGCATGGGTCATCAACGAACCTTAAAGGTGTATGATTCCATTATTCTCATACGCAACGTTTTGAAATTCACGATTTTACCACTTTCACCAAAGTCCGACGGAAAGGTGCATCGAACCCCTCGATTCATTCGCACCTCTCGTTCCTCTTGTCACGTTCGTATATGCAAATGCACGATTTGATGGGTTCGAAAACCCCGAAACTTTTCACACATACACACAAACACGCGCGCGCATTTTCTTATGTACCGAACCCCTTCACCGCGCCTAAAAATGGACGACATTACTTTCAAACAAATCTCCGTAATGTCACTATCAGTGTCTTTTTTTAAAAGAGTCGTTTACACCGTGACGCCGTGCTGTGCTAAAAGCTGCTTCCGCTGATGGAGACTCGGTGACTCACCCTCGATCTCCGAACTTATCTTGTGCTGGCATGGAACAGACTTCGCAGACTGTACATGATTAAGGGACTTTAGACAAGTATTCGCAGAGGCCTGGAGAGACTTTGAACTCCTGAGTGAGGCGTTCGCCAATTTCTTGATCGTCTCGGAAATCGGACACTTTAAGTCGCCTCGATCGCGCTCTCGTTCCCTCTCGATTACTCGAAGATTTTCATCTACTACAAGGATTTTCTTGGAGTTTAATCCGTGAACTCTATTGCGGTACTCTTCCGTGGTCTTTTCGAACGCTTTCCGTGTTTTCGATAACCCTGCGTTATTTCCGGTAGTGGTAATGTTGCCGGCCTTTCTAAATCTAGGCATTTTGCGAATTGAATTGTTGCATTCATCGTCGTTTGTGACGACGTGCCTTTCATCTTTTGCATCCATCGACGCTGGAGGCTCGCTTCCATCTTCAAGACTTCGATCGACAGGACTCTTCGGCGGAGCTTCGACGTAACCGCTTTCGTCGCTGTCCGCCTCTTCATCGAGGGAACTAAGCCTAATGAATGAAGGGTCCACTCCGTCACCAACATCCCTGTTCGGTGGCACCCTGGTCAGCGCAAGTTTCTCGCGTAAGTCCTCCACCCTGCTGCAAACTGACTGACCCAAAGGTAATGCCTCCGTGATCTCCGGGATCCTTCGTGGACTTTCGCCTCTTGGTCGATAATCGACAAGCTCATCCAAGTCCTCGACGTCTTCGAATTCGAAGAGATTCGCCTGATTACTGCCGATCTCCTCTTCGTCCTCTTCACCAACCTCAACGTCCTCTTCTTCGACCTCTACGTTCTCTATCGGTATTTCCCTTTTAACCCGGGAAAAGGTCTTTCTCTTAATTGAACAATTGCGACCGAGACTATGACGTTGGAAGTAAGGACTCCTGGAGCACATCATAAAATTCGGAGAACCGTCGGAATTCCGCCGCAATCCTATCACTTTGGAACAATTTGATGGACTTCGTTTGCCATTACGCGAAAACGAAGATACCTCCGACTGTGTCTCGGACTCCGTCTCATTCGTCGGATGGGAGTCTTCCGAGCTCGAAGCTCGGCCTTCGCTGTTCGCCGTGCTGGCTGTCTCGCAACCGCTGGATATGCTCCCATTTTCGTCCATGGTTTCGCGACGTAACGCATCTAGCAAACGTGCCAACCTCCAGCCATCCTGATCATGTAAACTCCTAGCGACCGTTTCCAATTCTTCCAGGAAACGCTGCTGCTCGATCTCCTCGGCAACCGAATCTTCTTCGATTGCGGACAGTTTCGGTGCGCTCTTGGACCTCTCGAGCGGTGGTCGGTAATTCGATCCTCCAGTACTCAGAAGGATTTTTCGCCGTGGCAATGATGGGTTTTCGTAGAAGGCGTTCGCCAGAGACAACCTGAAATGCATTAATACATTCGAACATAAAATGTCATTCTTTGGATGAAGAAGTATCTTTCTATAGGGAGATTTAAGGATGTAGCCCTATTCCCAAACAGGACAGTACGTCCAGTGTACATCCAATTCTGACTAGCGAGGAACTCTGTTGGATTTCTATTATATTGGTGTAATAGACGTAAAATGGCCGTGCAGGATGTACAATGGACGTAAATATAAGTAGGTTTTCTAATGGACAAAAAAGTGCTAATTTGATTTGACCAAAGAAACGGTCACCACGCAATGCTTGGCACGGTGCTTGTGCACGGGATGCATAGCGATCGAGATTATAGCTTAAAAAAAAAGATCAGCCCTAATAAGAGAACCGAGTGAGGAAAAGGTTTCTTTCGCAGGTTTTGAATGTCACCAACAAAGTGTACTGAACCCTCACCTCGCATTCTGCCTGGAGACTTTGTCTCGTCGGAACTCCAGCAAAGCCTGCTGCAACCTCGTGTTCAAGGTCGAGGCGAGTCTCCTCGCGGTAGACTCTTTGGAGCAAAGAGCAGCGTGGCATCGTAATTCCGGCCTGAGCCTTCGTCCTTCGTGTCGGTAAACCCAGACAAAAAGTCGTGGGTGGGACGCTGGCGCCGTGCAATATGTGACTCTGTGGGCCCAGTACTCCGTAAGGCCGTGGTCCTTGGTCGTGGCCGTCAGGCCACCGTTTGTTACCGTCAGTCTCATCGACACGTCCGGTCGACTGCTACTAACGTAATTTCGCCAGAGGGTCGACACCGGCTTCTCAACACAGCCTTCACCTGAAAAAGACATTTCATTAAATCCTCTCTTCCCACGTGCGTTAACGAGCCACGTATTACGTATAAATTTATACCGCTTTTTTAAAAGTGTCTCGTACTTTTGTTTCCTTATAGAGAAATTATTATGCAAGTGGACAACAGTGTACATCACAAGAGATCGCGGCGAGCATATTTTAATTAATAAAAAAGGAAACGAACCAAATTTTTTGAAACGTCTGTGATATTTATTGAATGTGCCGCCTCAGAATTTTAATCGGTCTCGTTCGTTTTTTCGCACACTGTCGCGATCGCAAATAACTGGTTTAACATCATTCAAACGGTCCTTTCTCTTTACTTGACTTTTTTGGGGAACGCTTTGTATGTCGGTGTCCTTCGCACGGACCCGCTGCTTTATTTCAAAACTTTACAACCACGAATTCTCCAATTCGTCGCTATGTGCATGCGCGTCAATTTCATATCCAGGGCATTTTTAACGATCCTAATTATATTAATTCATGAATTGCTTTATTATCGGTACCGCGAGTGAAAATAAGAATCAACGATTAGCAGCGAGCGGAAGTCAGAGGAAGTTGCTCCGTCAAGTAGAGCAGAGAGTAGAGAATTCGTACAGCAATAATGACGTGATGATATAAACACAATGTTACGTCGATATTTATGTTCTCCGTTCTTTTAGCCCGTCTGGTATAGGCCGGATATTAAGAGAAAGCGCCCCAACAGTGGCGAAGAGCTGTACTCGGAGAAAAATACGGAAAAGGAAACGAGCCCGTAGCTGCCCGTCCTATTTCGAGGAACACCGCTCACTAGTCAATACTTGCCCAACGATCCATACTCATTCTCTACTTCGTTAATCGTCCGTAAATTCACGTTGTCGCATTTTATCTTTTCACGCACTGACGGATATGTGACTGACGAATGTTATCGCAAAAAACAATTCCCGATTGTCAGTATACTGCAACAAGGGAACATTTCCATTTTATCGCAGTATATGCAGCCAATATCATCGTAGTTGTATTCTGAGACAAATCACCCACACAACAAAAGGTCGACGTTCGCAGTCAAGAGTCGACTAATAGTCAACGTTGGTCATCCTTCTCCCGACCACGAGCTACTTGCGTCCCCGAAATTGAATAGTGATTGGCGTGCTTAAACGACTCTTATAATAGTTGTGACGAACAATCGTAGGATAACGAGTGAACATAGATTTAGACTGGCTGACTGTGGATAATTGACTTTACAGTTGACTTTTAGTCAACCCGCGTTGTGTGGGCCGGCAGTGATGAATTTGAAAAATTGATGATCCACAGTGACCGTATCATGTAAAGGGTTTGATAAGACAGTTAATTAAAATGTAAGCCGCTAAAAGATGTGCGGGAAAATGATAAAATTATATAAAAAGTATTTATCGAAGTAAAACGTTTATGATTTCATAAAAGTCGCTTAATTAACGGCTGCCGTCGTATGTAAACGGTTTTACGGTCGACCGAACAAAAAGGAAATATGCCGAGGCAAAATTATTCCCAGAACAAACGCCGCTTATTTATAATTAATAATAACGCATTAATATGAAATGAGGAAAAATGACACGTGCGCATAGTTTGAGCTACAACTATATATCGTGTATTTGGTACGACAATTAATGCAGTCGTGTAACCAATTACGCTTACTATCGTTTACGAGATAATGCCGAGTTCGGTGATGTGTGAGGTGGTAGCCTCTACCTACGCACGCACCTCTCGCGTATGCCTCGGGAGTACGCGACAATACACGTGCCTCTGTTTCTTGCGAGGAAGATCAGAGAGTGACGCAAACATATTGCTAGGAAAAAATGTCAGCGATGGATGTACACCGACTGCACGCATAGTTGATGATTGAAATCGACCCAGTCTGCGAGTTTCCGAGAGCGAAGGTATGCAGAGAAAGTAGCGACGTCCCACCTTTGATACCCCCGCCGTCGCCCCGCGAGATCAACCAACTTCGCCGGCATACAATGTTCGGTCAATGCACTCGATTATTTACAACAGTAATTACCGGCTTTCGAGTTAACTTTAACGCGAGGCACGAACATATATTTCGAAGAGGCTCGGGGAGTTCAATACGATGAATTCAACGAAAAAGCATCCTGCAACTCGTCTTCGGACTTTCATATCCCTTCCGCTGCAGGTTGTGGGAAAGTATTTTTTTTCTTCTTCAATCGCGATACGTCTTTCATCTAGAATCTTTTACGACTATCGCAAAAAATACTACAGTGGATCGCACAAAAAGACCTCGAAAGACTATCTAATGACTTCAGAAACTGTTCGACAACTCGCGTGGTATTTTAGGACATGACAAAGCTATTTGCAGCAGTCACTGTTGCACATTACGCCGAGAAAATACTTTCCGAGGTTTTAGTGCGGATTTACGATTGATGATATTTTTGTTTGATATCTTATGAACGTACTACCATGGTTATTGGAATGACAACATGTCGCTCAGCTGACAACTGTCATAACTTCGATCACAAGTCGCCAGTATCAGAAGAGCTAAATTTAGTAACGCTAAAATTTCTGGCTAGGGAATTCCCGCAGGGTGGTGTCCACCGTGAAAGTAGGTATTCGCTGATAACCATTGAATCAAGATTGTTCACAATGACTACATTGTTTTACACTGTCCTACGGAACATTGAATTTGCTGGCTGCAGTACATACGTATTTATGCAAAAGTTTACACTCTACTAGCTTCGTCAAACAGTCACATCACGTTTGCGTTCTACACGTCACTCTACACGTCGCACTCATTATCATGATGGATACGAACGGGCGATCGAACACTGGGACAGGTAATTTCCCATTTGACACATGATGAGAAATTGAACTCGAGTTATGTGAACCATTACGAGAAACGTTATCCATTTATTCTGAATGATTTCTCGTGGGATTGCAACCAAGTAAGGCCCTTTAAACTTTATTTCTTGATAGAATATTTGCAGCCACGTTATGAATCTTTTGAACGTGTATCCCAAAAGCTTGTTAAGGTATACGTGAAACTGCAGAAGACCTATGCTAAGTATACGTTAATGACCCGACATGTGCCTAACGAGAATCTGAGTGTAATGACTTTTTGCTAAAAGGTATGTGTCACTTTTAAAACTAGTTGTCCAAAAACATTTATTCGTAAATAGAAAATATATAAGGAACTCACCTTTTGCCCATCCTGTAAGCACGTTCCCGAGGTAAGCTACCTTGTACGATGGATCGTACTCGGTGATGGAGGCGTTACCCCGATGCCTCCTCCAGAGTCTGCTGAGGCCTCTCTTGAGCGATCTGAGGGTTCTCGCACCGAGTTCCGAACCACTGACGGGTATATGCGTCGAAAGATCGCTGTAACTACAGCTGAGGGTATCACGCGAAAGACCTTCAGCGTCTTCGCCCTGGGCCGTCACGACGACATCGGCTACCTCCTTCATGACTGAATCTTCTTCGTAATAGCAATTTTAATAATAGTAAGTTCGTCTATTCGATTCGCTCTCACGTGAGAGAAAAAGGGAAAGTGTAAGTCAAGACTTCGACATAGCGTTTCGGATCGTATGTCTCGCTTCCCTGTAATTCATCTACGATCTATACGGTCCAGCGGTCCGTGAATCTCAATTGCAACTGCATGTCTTCACACATTTTCGGACTTCCATCCAGTTTCCAATCGAACATTGCGAAAACTGCCTTTTCCTCGTCGCAAATCGGGTTTCTCTCCTCCTCGTGGTTCGGGATCCAACTGCCGTGGGCAATGCCGATACGTTGACTTATGTGCGTACCGGTTTTTCCGTGCGCTGCTTGTTTACAGAAATATTCCGTCGACAGGTTATCGCTGGATTCACTTACGATGCGACTGCATGACCTCTGAAAGAAGATGAACAACAGGACGATTAGATGGAGAATAGATAGGTGCAAAGAGCAACCGCTCAATATGATGCTAGCTGTGAACAATTAGTGATCTATATGTACGAATGCAAATTCTCTTAATGGACGTATGCATATGTATATATATGAGGAGATATCGTTAACGTCGGCGAATGCTACGTATAAATTTTCGGCGACAAATTCCGAGTCGTAAATATTTACTGACGTTAATAAATATTTAATGACCGACGTTTGGCACTTTCGTATTTGTCGTCGACTTTTGAATAAACATTTAAAAAAGATTTGCATGCGACAATTCATTCGCGATGCGTCGCAGTTATAAATTTACTCCTTCTTGGCGTTCGTATAATGAGGAATGTCCGGCATTTATATTCAAGCTATACCGTTGCTTTTTAATCGCATGCAATCTGTTTTGACGAATAGCTGTTCGTAAATAATAGTAACGTGCGAATTTACGACCACGGCTAGCGTTGTAGCAAGAGGCAAAATGTTAAAACGACAAACATCTGCGCGTGGAGTCCCGATTCCCCCGGTATATACGCGCGTTAGTTATTATTTGACCATTACAAAAAACCTGCTCCTCGCGCGCTAACCCAGGATTTCTTCCACGATATACTTTCCACGCACTTGCGCAATTCAGATGCAAATCGTTAATATCGCAATTTGCATTTCTAATCATAATCACGTAATTGTGCAATAGCGTACGGCGCATAGGCTATATTTGGCAAACGAGTATCCACTAAACCATGCGAGGATACGACTTGCAGCATTCGGTCGCTGCAGCGACACTTTGCAGGTCGATGAATATCATACACGAACGTCACGTAGTATCTTTAATCTCTGGCTTTATGTAATTTTTTCCCGTATAGTCATTCGCTGTGCACCTAAACAAGCTTAAAACTAAAGCGCACAGCACTGTCGGATATACCTGGAAACAATCGAGGCAAAGGCAGAAGACACATCAACAGCACAACACGTTGAAATTAGGAATGCAACCATTATCTCTTTCCGCTTTTACAGCAGCGTGTACAGCTGACCGTCAAGACCCACGCTAATTTACGATTCGTATAGGCTACCAGTAATCTTCCCCGAGATCAGCATTCGTTTCGTTCGTTCATCGGCCGTTTCTCCGCACCTGACGTCCGAACGCAGAAACTGCGGAATGCGTATTTCCTACTAAGTCTCGGCATTATCATTCAGCTCTATCCGAGGAATGTCTATATGTGCGAAGTGCGCGGAACGCCCGACCCGTACCGGTTATGCGCGCACTGTCTTCACAAACGGCAAATCTCAAATGGCGATTGTCCTATCTGTCGCAGCGAGCCGGAGCTTGCTCGTTCTTATCAGCGAGCGAGGGCGTTATCAGCGTACGTGCCAGAATCGTCTGGACACTCGAACTGCTCGATTCTTCGGTACGGGAGAAGAATGCGAAAGGCGACTTTTCTTTCCCGGAAGCGGCGCGACCATCGCTCGGGCTGCGTTCCCTCGGCTACTGAGTCCCAAGATTCATGTGAGCGCGAGTTTAGCCGGGACGTCCATTCGCAGGTGCCCATACGTGCCGACGTTTCTGTAGTAGATTTTGTTGTCCTGGTCCGGTTGGTTCGTAAATCGGTCGGATGGACCAACATAACCATCCGATTGCCCCACCACCAAACAACTCCTACTGTGCCATCGGCCGCTGTCCTTTCTACATTGTTTTTTTTTTCCGGCACAGACAGACCAATCCGCGTACCTCCTGCATCAGTGTATGCAATTAAACGAGGAATGATGGAAGATTCATTATTGATAGTGGTTTCATACTATTGCGGAGAGAAAAAATATATAAAAGTTGCAGAGAAAATACGTGGAAACAAAAGACAATATAAAAGTTGAAATTCCACCCATTGTATTTATCACACAGCGTCGAATATCCATCGGGACGTAATGGATACCCGTATTATGTTCAAATAACTGATGAACTTTGCGACTCTCGAAGATGGAAAGGCTCTTGTTGGATAATTTGAATAATACGATAGATTTTCGGTATGTGCTGGTTATCGTAGGGGGATGATGATACTCATTTTTTACATGTATATACTTGTGTCGCCAGCAAATAATCATCATTCAAAGATAAATGAATCAATCATTTGATGAATATCATCAAAAGGGAACATAAGTACTAATTGGCGAAGTACTGTCACTGAAATACTTGGGCAGAGAGGTATGAACATCTATTCCGCAGGTACCAGATCTTTAGGAAACACTAAAACGCATTCTAAAGAAACACCAAATTGGGGTTGTGAATAAACTGATAAATTGTAATTTGTCAGGAATAAGACCCTTGAAAGACAAGTTAGAATTCATGAAAACCAGTGTCGTAGTTTATCGTATTCCTTCTCACTTAGTATGAATTCAGTTTTTAAAGCATATATTTAGATGCCTTTTACGAGCTCAGAAGTGAATGCATAGTAAGACATAACAAGTCTTTTTTATAATCAATCTGAGAAACTTTTTATCTCCGCTGATTAGGTTGCCACCATTGTGACAAGGTTTTTATTTGTGAGACAGGGAGATTATTAGATACCAGAATAAAAGAACATAACCGAAACAACTCGCGAAACATCATTTAAAGTATATATCCTTACGAGACGCAAAATAGACTTTTAGTATTCAAAGTGTAAGCATTAAAAATGCAGTCTTCGTAAATTGAAATATATTTACTGATATATTATGATGTTACTACATGAATTACTTTAAGGAATACGTTTCAGTAGAAATTTCTATTTTTTAAATCACCTTTTGAAGATTCGGAATATCCTGCTAGAATTAAAAGTATTAACATATTTACCTTTTTCGTTCATAAACGTACAAAAAATCTTGACAGAATATCAAAAACATTAGATTCATAAGGAATGTCAAATGCAGAAGTATTATGCATCTCGGAAATGATTAAATTCAGATTGCGAAACGAAAACGGGTAATTTTATAAGTAGTGCGACAGCCTAGCATAACGGGTTTTAATAAGTCTAAATGTGGTCAGTAGTTACTCAATAGTTCCCGTTTATTTGACAAAAATAAAACGAAGTATGACATGACGACTCATGAGCAGTAATACGGAAAGAAAAATGTTTTGATCATATCGATGAAACTAGCGAAATGTAGGTCGTCAAAACTTACCGGTCACGGATGCCGGTCATCGGATTTTCGTTCCAACGCTCAAACTGTATGTAATTGCAGATAAGGTGCGTAGAAATCCCAGGAAGTTTGATTTCTGTAACCGGATAATGGCAACAGTTGGAATTTGATATTTATAATCCGGGCGTTTTCTAATCTTTCAATTTCAGCTAACACAGGCATGATTACATCTGTGATTAATGCCAAGAGAGTAAGGATGTTGTGCTAATATAATTAGATTGTATCATTAAGCCGCGGAATGGCTGGAGCTGTTTTGGTTGCTGTTCGGAAGTGCTATCTGTGCCGCACTGATTGCCGATAGCGAGCCACACCGGCGACGAACTAATTACGGAATTTGCATCATCTTTTTTATACGTTAGATGTGTTTACGGAAAATGTTTAGCCCCATTAAGATAGCGCGTCCTAATTCGGAACAAAGAAATGAGAAAAAGAAACCGTGAATCCTCCCAGTGTTGTCGGCGGGTATTGATGTGAGCTCGATGAGTAAAAACAAGTTTGTCTTTTACGAAATTGCCAAAAACCATAAAGCACTAGTCTATTTTGGCGTCTGGTAGTCTGAGTCTTTAATTGACCGTAAAATAAAAGCCATAATGATAAAGTATACGATTGGTAAGCGTTGTTTACATTTGTCGAAGGTGGAAAAATGTATTATTCTTAGGATTCGCATTTATCGCAAGATTAAGAGCGCGTATCTATGGATTAAAATCGCAATCGATATACATTGCATCTAAATATAGATAACTAGTACTGTAAGCTATCATCTGGCCTGACAATACCCAGATAATTAACTCCAGAATTATAATAATATAGAGCGAAATATTATGTGTGCTTAAGAGTCGAAAGCTGTTCAAACGGAATTAATGTATAAATAATGTTTGTCGATGAATGGAACTTTAAATGAAAATGAACAAAAAATTCGTCACGCCTGATATCCAATCATAACCGAGTAAATAGAATCGTTTGTCTTTGCTGAATGGTTGCCATTTAATCACGGAGAAGCGAATATAGAGATTCATGTGTGCAGAGTTTTTATGAAATGCGAAATGCTTATCTTAGATATAGGTGATCGTAGAACAAAATTCATCTATTCCGACTGTTATAAATATAGATCATATATCTTCTATACCTACGTATAGGATTTACTATTATCTACTACAAGTAGCAATTTCGTGCTACACGTGTAATAGGCAATGGAGAGCGTTTTAGTGATTATGGGAAATTTCAGATGACGGAATATTCCAACCAAAACATGGCTATTTTTAAACTATTCGAAAGAAGTACTCCAACATCTCTAAAACGTCAGGTGTCGAAACATTACGATAAAAACAAGACTATTTTCAGACAGATCGACAGAAGCGCACCAGTGCCTCTCATTCTATTTTTACACGGGGATATACCAACTACGAAATAATTAAAATACATAATTCGTTGACTGATGTACTTAGGAATGATTAATGTTTTGTGTCGAAATAAAAATTAGCATGGATAATTCGCACTACAAAAGAACTCAGCCTCGCTCAAAGTGTCAAACGTGCAATGATTCCAGCAAATGGTTAATTAACGAGTGTCGCCACTTATGTAACGGAACAAAAAAAAAAGGAAACGCTCGAAAATAATAAACTTCATATTTGTCAGATGTCAGCGCTAGTTAAACAAATGAAAAAGTTGATAGGACGTTTCTTCCTGCGCCATGAATCGACACTATTTTGCATGCGAGATCATTTTGCATTTCAGACCTATACGTGGACTTTTCTCGTTAAAGAGCGCAGCGACAGTCACTAATAACACGCGCATCGGACTACTGTTAATAACTTTTATCGAAAAATTTCCTCTAGTGTGAAACACAGGACAAAGTTCGGAAATTTGCAGAAATAATTTCATCTCCCAACACGCCGCTGCTCGCGTATTTGAATAGGCTGCGGTTGAAAACGCCACGTGCAATTAGATACAAAACGCAAAAATTCCTTGGGAAAATTGCATTTCTCATCGGGGAAGGCAAAAAGAATACATGCTCAATCTATGCTTCCCTTATGGAGACAATGCAAAACCGGAAAATAATGACCGAGCGAAAAACAAAGCTATAAAATTTTCCCACCTCGAAACGAGAATATTGCTTCACACTCGTCATCAGCTTTTTACCTCAAAATTTATTGAAAAGTTCCCGAAAAAATCTCGAATGTCTTCAGGGAATCGGGAAAATTAAAAATCTAGCCGGTGCACTTAAAATAGAGAGACGTGCAATTTTCGCGAAGCGTTCTGATCAGCAAATCGATAATTCATGTAATCGGCTTTCCTCTATTTCGCAATTACATAATTGTTGCTTGTCAATGGAAATTATTAAGTGGCAGCGCTATTTTTTTTCGCGAGAACCGCCGCGGACAAATTATTGCAAAAAGCGATGCTCGATATATTGGGCGATGAAAAAATCACGCAGCATTTATAATTCCGTTTTCTGTGCAATTCCAAAGTCGTGAATCTATATATCCTCGGCTAATTTATTGGCTG
>JAPYZR010003681.1:0-13724 GCA_030522945.1 Trichopria nigra
TTCAAGCAAAATTTTAAGCCCTTGTAAATCATTTTATCTCAAAAATTGAAATACGCAGGGGGTGGCCGTTTTGACAAAGAATGCCCCATATATATATTTATATAAACGTTCTCTCACTCTTTCGTTCTTTTCTCTTCGTTCCCTCTATTTCTTATCTTTATCTCTTGCAAATTACTATATACCTACCCTAGTAGAAAATGAGTCCAGGTTTTGGCTAGTTTCTATCCAGTTTGCTTTTTTCCCATGTTAAAGGTAATTGGTCAGTGTAAAAGAAAACTGGACCAGAGGGTATTATTTTTGTTAAACAAAAATTTCTTATAGGTAATTTCTTTTGTAATTCAATTTGAATTGATGTGTTAACATTATATACATGTTACACTTTATTTAGACTATGTATTTACTACAAGAATTTCCTTACAGGAAAATATTGTACAACAAAATGTACATAAATAAATATCTGTGCGTTTATTTCCATTTCAACGTTCATGATTCTTGACCTATCTGTTACTGATGTATCTGTATTCAACAACGTGAAAATACAAAAAAAAAAAAAAATAATAAAAAAAAATAAAATAGATCCCAGGGAAGTGATATTTTTTTGAGAAATTGGGGGTTAACTAAATTGCTAATAAAAAAAGAAGAAACAAATTCATTACAGTTAAAGATTCGTGCGACGAGACACGCACCCTTAGCTCTCGTCTTTCAAGAATGTGGCAAACCGCTCGATGGAAAAATATAATTTTTGTAAATGCCACATTTTAGCGAGCGAAGCCTCACGCACGCCATATAAAAGAATACGATCCTGTAATTTTGTTCCCGATTAAGAATGAGTTTATTTAATTAACTAAAAAATAAGAAACATCAGGCATTCAGCTTTAACTGTTTTCAGTATACCTCACCTTTGCGCCTCGTGAATTCGCATCCATATACCTATATGGGCGTAGATATGTAAAAGAGATATTCCCTATATAGACTAAACGCAGATGTTGAAATGATCGAAGGACACGTATAGGATAATTACCTCCTGTCACGAGATAAGGAGGGAATAACATGCTGGCGAGAAATTACAAGGAGCCAGGCGTTTTTCCCATAGAAGCGATTCGTATTGCTGTCTGAAATATTTCACTCTTTAAAAAAAAAAAAAAAAAAAAAATAGCTTTATCTGGTCGGACGGGTATGTTTTGCAAACTATATATATGTATTCTCCTATATATACTGAATCTGTTCGTGTCAATAGTGCAAAGCCGGAAATGATGGCCTACGGATAAAGGCAGTGCAGGAATGGGATAGTACCGAAAACATTTTTAAAATCTAAAAAATAAATCGATCAATTATTAAAATTGTTAAAAGCAATTATTAAAATCAAAATATTGCCGTATACAAATTGAAATATTACGATTTTGATAATTTGCAATATTGCAGAGGCCGTGGATAAGCTAAAAAAGAACCAACATTAAGTATAGCAGCAGTTGACATTTGCAATTTTTTAATTGATCCGCAATTTCAGACTTCGCGCTTAAAGTGTAGTTGTAATCTACGCAGCTAATCCTTGATTTTCGTAGTTACAAAGACAATTAGAATTCGCATTGTGATGCAACAAAATTACATTGATTGCTATTCAACGGTTTAAATTGGTCATGTTTTCTCCTGCGAGGTTTTTTTTTTCACATGACGTAGTTTTTTTTTAATTGAAAGTATATTGAATATAAATTTGCTTTTAATTTATTGTTTTTATTGATTTTTACTTCGAGCGGCATTTTTTATTTATTTCAATACATTAAAAAATAGATTTAATAGTTTATCTATACAGTACAGGTATTAGTTGCTGATTTGACCAGATAAAATTGTAACTGATTGCTAACATAACGATATTTTATATCGTAATATTCGTGGATGGCCCCTCATCGCAATGCAATTAAATAGACCGCAGAGGCCAACTAGAAATAATTCATTCTGTAATTAAACTTTAAAATCGGATACAATTTTTGTATAGGACTTTTCTGCTTTAAATTATGCAAAAAATCATCCCATGCATTATTGCGTTCACTAATGGTTGAACACCCCGCGTATACATACATAGAAAACATACATTTAACTTTATAAAGTATGTGATATATAACGATATTTAAATTTATTCTCCGCACAGGATCCTCTGTCCTTTTTCTTGCGAGCTTATGTATAAAGCTCTGGTGGTTCGTCGTTTCTTAAATTCATTTTTAATCGCCTATCCCTTTCTCATCCCCATACTCAGTGATTATAATTTAATTTTAAGTCCATTTACTTTTATTCACTGAAGGTTTCAGCCGGCGCTCGTAGATTCCCATCTGCACTGCGATGCTTTGATAGCTTATGATAATTAGGGATTATGTGTGGATGATACGAGCGAATCCGATAAAAATTTCCTTTTTATCCTATTTTTTATTTATTTCTAAAACATACGCTCTTACAACTTTGTAAAAAGATTTAATCCTTTATTGGAAAATAAATAAATGTAGTAATATAATATAAAAGTAGGAATTTACTTTTAATTTATTGGTTCCGCCATTTTGTGTCCGCCATTTTGAAAAGCTTTTTCGGATATATATCTAATTGGTTATATTCATTTTTGACATGATCTTTATGAATTTCAGAGATATAGCCATTTATCTTAGGAAAGTCTGTGTACAAAGAGCGATTCATAGCCAATAAAAAATATCTATGTTCAAACTTCATATAGAAAATTTGTACATTTGGTCCTTAAAGTATTAATGTGAATTCAGTTCTATATTCGTACATCGAATATGCAAGTAGTGGTGTAGTTCTTAATTGGGTGTAACAGGTAATCAAATCAATATTATTGTTGGATGAATGAATATACACAATTCTGAATAAAACTTTAAAATAAATCTTCGGAAAGTCTACACGTTACTATGAAAAACAATTATTTGACGTGGTCGTACACGCACGTTTAGGGTATCTGAACATAAGTTTGACATACAAAATGTTGCCGGTCATCCAACATTAACGAAAAAGAAAAAAAGAAAAAATAAATTTCAATCCACCCTTCCAGCAATCGTAACTTTGACAATTACATAACAATTACGTAACAACTACGTCACAATTACGTAACAAATAACATTTATGGAAGCGTTAAGTAACTGTTACTTTCAATGTTTTTGCAGGGCTGTATACATTTCATAAGTCTTTGAAACAAACCGATCCCAAAGAGTCCATCTTGAGCGGAATTATTTTCAGTGCTATAAACTATTTTCATGGGCATCGACATCCCAGTCAACCACAATGTAATAATTACATAACATGAATATAATATCGATGTAATAAATAACAATGATATATTATTGTGACATAATTATTAATTGTTGTGTTAGCTGGGATACTAGTACCAAACATTATTATTGTGATTAGCGAGCATTCTAATTTGGTTTTGTTACATATTTAACATTTAGTTTTGTAAAGAAAAGCAGAAAAAAAAATAAAAACAATTTGTAATGTTTGTATTGAGAATAACTTTGCACTATGTTTGTTCTAATCTTGTAGGAGTTTATATGTTTCTTGAGCCTGGTACTCTTGATTGACGTACTTAGTAAATAAGTTGATTGGGATGATGTTGTAGTCTATTTGTGTATTTTTATAAAAATTCTTTATTTCTTCTTTGACTGATGGTATTTGTAGATCATTGCGAATGATTTCATTTGTTACAAACCACGGAGCATTGACGATATTACGTAATAGAACCTTAGATTGAAATCTTTCGAGAATTTCTACATTTGAATTTGAGGTACTGCCCCAGTGCCCCATAGTTGAATGCCGTACGTCCAGATTGGCTTAAGTATAGTTTTGTACAACAGTATTTTGTTTTTGGTAATGAGCTCCGATGTTTGTAGAATGAGCCAGTACATTAAATTTTAAAAATAATGACAAATAAAAAAAGGATTCAATGAAAAATACGTTAACATGAACAGCTTTCCAAATATAGTTTGGAACTATTCATCCAGATCTCGGCATATTCAACGCTAAAAAGTTAATCTCTACATAATGTTATATCCAGTAACATTTCCAGTTTTACCCATCGTGATCTCTCAAACTTTCATTCAATATGAATTCGTATACCTCCAACTGAAATACGAATCAATTGTACCGCTATAGACCTATACAATTTTCCTTAAGGCAGCCAATGCAGAATCACCGCAGACGCACGAAAGTCATATAAATGTCATTTTCCATAGCAATAACCTTGAGCAACGGCACTTGCACCATCGAGGACGCGAGTACCGATAATGGTTGTTGTCGCTTCCTGGGCATTATCTTTTATTACCAATATTAACCAATAAACGCAGTTCGAGTTGAGCCGATGCGCTTTAAATAGGTAATTCTACTTTATTAACACACCAGTACGTCTCGCGGTCAGCAAGTGGCTTGCGTCGACTCGAGATGAAGCTCTTGATGGTCATCGTCGGCTTCATTGTCTTGTGCGTTTTTCAAGTAAGTGACATTCAGTGACGGCCGGGTGAACACCTTAAGTAAGGGTAAAAGACAATGGACAGCAGTCGTGCAAATGATATAGGTGGATCGATAACGTGCAATATACCGTGCGCAATATTTCTTTCCGAGAAATTCGGATGTACGTAGAGACTCCGGTCAATTATTGATGCAGCGGGTACACACACACTGTGACGCCTTAAACACCACGTATAGTCTGCGGCCAAGTTTGACGTCCGGTGTTAAACGGTTTCCCATAAATCAGTGTTTCGAGACATTGCTTTGAAAAAAAGTTTCAATAGCACGTAAGGCAGTGTAAAACGATAAGCGATTATTCGGAAATGATTAGCTTCAACGTTTATTGGGGAATCTGTGTACTGTTCGTCGACATGGTGCATTTGAACTGATAATTTTTTTAATGTAATTGTGGTGGTAATTAATCCGTATCCCTCCGACAGCATATTATTGAAAAGAGAAGAATACAAATGGTTCCTGTTTTCGTAAGAATTTGAGCCGGGAAGCAATTGTATACCGACCGAGAGAAGCTCATTTTTCTCCTCCGACCACTATTATTTGTCCGTATTTTCCTTCGCCGAGATTCTGCAAACTGTGAAGATTGATTTTCCTGTATAATTTTACCGACAAGTTTACTTTTAAACGTTCAGAATTTGCAATTGTGCATTTACAAACGTATATAATAAATACAATTAAGCCTTGCGAAGGAAATGGTTCACGTCAGTGCTAAATCTGGGACACAAACCTTCAACCGTCAATATCATTTTCTGTTGTATTTCGATTGGTTTGACGATACTTAAAATCAATTTTATTGTGTTTGAGAGACGTAATCGGTCAAAGCATTTATCTCCTATGTCATTATCTCTAATCGCTTATAGTCAGTAAAACGTATCGGCGAACGGTCGGTAAAGCAGACTGACAAAATAAATCGACATTAGTGACGGTAACCAGAAATCTGTAGCGCTTTAATTGTTCTATAATGATGATTTTCCATTAACGGGTCGAAGTTCATTTTCAACAACCGTGAAGCCACTCTTTGGCAAAATAACTAAAATGTTTCCTATTCACAATTTCTTTTAAAGTTATAAAAAATTGTTAAAAACTTTACGACTGCTTTCAAAATTTTAAATTGTAAAATAAAAAATACCTTATTAGCAGTCTTCTTACCAAAAAGTAAAAAATTGACGTTTCGGTCCCGGTGCGGACCCTCTTCAGAAAATTTTTAAATACTGAAGAACAAAGAGGAAACACAAGAATATATAAGAATGACCCCTCCATATCAGGAAATGTGAGGTCCCCTCCATAAGGTAAAAGGCTATTCGTCAAAATATTGAAAACAACAAATGTATAGGAAATATAAAACCCCTTCCATGCCAAGTAAGACAATGCCCCTTCTATGACAATGTAATGTGTTATTTCTTAAAATATTTAAATACCTTAAATTCTTTTAAAGTTACATTGATATAATGAAAGGAAAATTTAAAAATGTTTTCGGAGCGATTGAAACTAGTCTATTTACTATATCTATACAATGTACATCACATTTGATATTGCTTTATTTCAGAGTGCGACAAGTGATACATTAAGCAAAACACGCGATTGTGTTGATAGAACGTCTAGGATTTTAATCTCGAATCTTGAAAAACTTAAAAGGCAAGCTGCACGCCAAGTAAATGTTCTCGTCTCCCGCGTCAACAATGATATTAAGGTAATGACTAATAAACAGATCACTTTAATATTCTAGACATAGCAAATAATGAATTTTAATTTCTCCTATGAAAATTGTTCAAACAATAAAGAAAAGAAAATAAATAAATAATAAAAGAATTCAAAAAATATTTTATGGTTAATAATATTTCAACTGTCTCACCCCTCTTCCATTATTTTGAAATGTAAATATTCTTTCATTTATATTACTAAGATTAATAATAAGTTTGTAAATTATATTCATATTTTATAGTATTGAATTAAAACTAATGTGATAAAATTGTGCATTTGTTAAGTTTAACTTCGTATTTACTTACCGAATTTTGAACATATAAATACTGTATGATTTCATAATAATTAAAAAAAAAACTTCACGATTAAAACTAAAACGTGGCAACGTCGCAATTTAACTATAGCAAAAGTTGGTGAATAATGTAATGGCGGCTCTCGCATTTATATTTCAATGTTCACGCGGGAATAGGGCTTCGGGAATGTTCGGTACTTGCGGCGTTGCCGTACTTCTCTCGAGTACACGCCGATTTAGAGATAAACAGACAGATTTTTAGTCAATTTCGTTGCGGTAATCTGTCGTATTAGCCTTTACGAAAAACAATAGTACAATACGTGATAATATGACAAAGAAAAAGAATATTAAAATTGCATTTAAAAACAGGATTAAAAATGCATTAAAAAAGAGAAGAATTATAATTGGCATAAAAGTAATAGAACCAAAATTATTCGACACTATTTTAATTAATGATGACGGGCAACAAACATTGATGTATACGTTTTTCATCTACACTCTGTAAAACCCAGAAAAGTCAGGCAAAAATAATGATCATTAAATTAAACGCAATTTTTTAATTAATTCGTATGCATTCACCTCGGAACACTTGAAAACGGGGAGGTGAAAAAAAGTTCTCGTATAACAGAAATGATATTATCCATCTGGAACTTTTTTCAAGGGAATTAAAATAATATTACAAAGGGGAAGGAAAAAAAAATAATAGCGTCGTTAAAGCCTGCCTTAAAAATATGAATAATGGAAAAGTTCTATCTGTTGCAGAAATCCATTGTCAAGACAAAACAACCTCGTAAAATTACAGAATGCTGCTACAATTCTACCAGGTCTCAATTGGATGCCATGAACGAAATCCTGTTGGAAACTTTAGGATTATGTATGAACTCGAGCCTCGCAAACTTTAACCAAGTCTTGTCGAATGTTAACACCGCAATAAGGGTTAGTGAAATTTCGTTGCTGTTCGCAAAGTTTGGTTTATTTATCAGCTATGAGTCGTGCCATTTTAAGTAACAGTCGTTCATTTGCTACCTCGTAACTTTTGACCTAAAAGTCTGGAAATCACGTTCTATAAATTGAAAGTTATTCATTTTTAATCTTTCATATCGTTCTTTGCAAATTTTTTTGCGTACAATTCTTACAAATTTTTATAATGTACGGTATACATATATGTTCTGCATGTAACGTCGATAGGATATAACTGTAAGATTTGTAATCGGTTTACTCTTGGTGGTTACTAATCAAAACAGAAGTCATTGTTGATAAACCACTTCTAAAATTGCATATCTTAAAGACATCGTCAAAAAAACCACGTCATTGTTTTATACGAGTTTAAGCAGAAGTTAAGGCGACTCGGTCGATAACGTCAATTCCTAACCTAAAATATTCAAATTTATAACTGATACTGCGTACATTTTAAAGTCCTAATCCAGTTTAGGGCGCTTTTACTTGTTCCTCATTAATGCACCTCAAATTTTAGCGAAATCGGTGCAGAATCGGACGCGAATTCGCAAGAAAAAAATTGAAAGTACCTATTGGAATTCTGTTTTTTATTCCATAGAATTATTATTAATATTGCTTAAAAAGCGCCTAAAAGGATATTTGGACCTAAAAATATTCTCAGTTTCTGTTTAATTTGAATGTTTTAGATTGGGAATGGACGTTACTTCTTCAAATTCAAATAAACTCAAAATAATGTTTTTGTTTTGATTAAAATTAAATTAGATCACGGAGTACAACTAAAAAGTTTCTAAATCGCCGATAATGTAAATTCCTAACCTTAAAAGTGCGTATAAAAATGTATGATAAAACGTTTATAAGCATTTTATTTATACTTTTTAGGTTAGGAAGTGACGTTGTCGGCTTCAGTGCTCAATCGATAACGTAGTAATCTATCGAATGCTAATGTTGTCGATCGAAAATAATAATTGATAAATAAAATTTAGGAAATCGCTTATTTTTCCTTATTTCCTACCTTTTATGAAATTCATTCGACTTCAATATTTTCATATAGAGAAATAAAATCTCTAAATATGTGTATATATATATATATTTATAAAATGTTTCTAATTTTCAGGGCGAAAATCAAGCCGCAGCGGTGGAGGCCTCATGGCGACGTCAGTCCTGCGATAAATCGCGATTGTGTTCGTCCTCGCGGAAAAAGGACGTCACGAAAAAATTTAAAAATGACGTGCAGTTTTCCGTAAAACGTGCATTGTTTAACGCCGAGCGCTCGGCACGCATTTGTGTCAGAACGCCGGTTTCAATTGCGTTCACTGAAGTGCTAAGCATTCAACAGCAGGTAGCCATTTGTATCAAGAGTTCTCATTCGCATTGTGCGAATTAACAATTATGTACCATTTTTTTTGTTTTTTTTTTTACGAAACGCTTAAAAGTATTACAAAATCCGACAATGCGTTTCGAAATCCGAGCCACTATACGTTTAAGTACTTGCATAAGCATTTAACATGAGTGACTCGTGTGAGTAAAAATGTAAAAAAAAAAAGTAAAAATGTTATAAAGAGTACAAATTTTATAAACCGATTATAAAATTGTTAAATGTTGTATAAATGAAAATGTATGTTTTTCTATAAAGCCGTTGCGGGAAGTTCGATTTCCCGCGCTTGGGCTTTTAAAAGGAATAACTGTTCTTCCGAACAATAAATCTAGAATTACATTTTTTTATCCTCGTTTTATAAATGTGTAAATATATTTATGATATTTAAAATAACAAATTTTTGTAAAATAATTAAATTGCTGAGTTTGTAAGAAAAAGTAGAAAATGTATAGTATTTATTACGTTCTATATTATATTTCAAACATAGTTCTATATAATTAATATTTAATTGTTTTTTAGTTTTTAATTTTCAAGTTTTTAAATTTTTAAGCACGAACGCAGTGTAAACACTAACCATTAGTTTATTATCATTACATTAAATTAAGAATTATAAAAATTATTAAATAATAATTTAAACAATTTTCGAAAATTATTTAGACTAATATCTTCTAAAAATTTGTTTAAATCGTTCACGATAATATTGAAATGATAAGCATATCGCACGAGCGCCGCGTACATAAAAAAAAAATTTACGTTATAAAGTCAAAGAGCGCTGTTCTTCACAATGTCAGGATGGCCGAGCGGTCTAAGGCGCCAGACTCAAGGTTATTCCTTCTCGGTAACTACCGAGCATTTACGGGCGTTCTGGTCCTCTCTGAGGGCGTGGGTTCGAATCCCACTTCTGACAGTTTTTTTTTTTCCCGTTAATTACATATTTTCCTTGTATTTTTTTCTGCTTTTTTTTTTGCAATAATGATTAAATTGTTTCTAACTTTCTCACATAATTTTTTTATTGTTTTATTAATTTTTCAGCCGAATCAATATTGAAAATTAAATTATCCGTGTATTTAATTAAGCTCCGTACAATTTGGAGTAATAATTCAGACATATTTTGTGTTCGTTAATGTTATCGTTTTGAATATATAATCTTAATTTTTTATTAAGACATCTATAACATGATTTTTAACTCGTATTTAGTATTTAACAACAAAATTGAGTTTTTTTGTAACTCTTTGTTATCCATGAATTTCCAGGAGAATACGTGTTTGCTATTCAAATGCGTGTTAATTTTCTTGTTGATTTTAATTTATAATTTTTTTTTTTGCTTCATAAGTATACTACTTTTAAATTACATTTTTTAATTAAAAACTACACAAGCACAACTTCAATCTAAAGAGACGACTTTGAATTGAGGCCCAAGTGTTCATGAGGAAAAAATGTAAGGCCAAGTTTTCAATTTATTTAATAACTAATTTTCTCAGTATATGCACACACATACACACACACGTATATAAGTTATGAATGACTCATTTCTGTAAATGTGCATAATTAATATGTAGAGATAGTTATTAATGTTATATACATTTTGTTATATCTACATTTCTTTTTTTTTTTGATAAACTTTGTTGTTATCGTTGTCATTATTATTACAATTATCGTCATATACACAATTATACATATATGACTCATGTGTAAATTGCACGTATACATTTAAAAAGTGTTATGAAAGATTGTAATGGATTTGTATTTGTCGAATAAATAATATACATTTTTACATGGTTTTTATTTTTAAAATCACATATATGCTTTTTATAATATTTCATAATATAAATGTGTTTATATAAACGTTGGGCGTGTAAATGTTCGTTATGAACATATTGATTCGAGGTATAACATCCACATCATTATAAACATTATATATTGATATTTATATAAGTATATTATTATAGCATTCATAATTCTGTATAAAGTCTAATTCTGTATAAAATATCTCATTACCTATAACATACTATTACAATTTATTTAATATATATTTAAAAAGTCTTATTAAAGACTGAGAAGAATTAATTTTTTTTAAATATACATAATGTATATATATATATTTCATGATTTTTGTTCGCTTTTATTTTTAAAATCATGTTATACATACAGAATATATATAATTCATGTATAACGTATTAATTACATTCCATATGCATTCAGCATAGTTATACTAATCCACTGTTCACGTATAACTTTTATATGCATCGCACATAAATTTCATGCATTATAGACTGCATTTTATAATAATTTATACGTTATACGTAATTTAGAATTTAAATATATATTTATACTCCAACACAGCATACGTGTATGTACGTTAGTATGCATTGCATTGTGAATATATATTATACGTACACATTTTTCAATTTTCATGACATACTGCTTAAAAGTAATAATTAATATACATTTTATGCTGAATTAATGTAAGACTTTTTCTCATGTGTTCTACAATTGATGTTTTCACTCGTCTTATTTTATTTGCAAATATTATAATAGAGATTCAAGATCATATAAAAAAAAAAAATATATATATACATATATTTACCGTATTTACCTTTGGTTAGGTTTCGTTTCATAGAACAACATCTGATCAATTCGTAGTATTTCACCGCTTTCAAATTCAAATGAAATTACTGGATGTCGTTCGAAATTATAAAACATAATTGTGCAATCCCGAACAAACTGGCTAAACATCGTTCGTATTCATTTCTCACGCAATTGCCTTTCTATGCATTTAAGTATATACCTTTGCATTACGTCGCTGCATTACCTTGGAAAAAAGAACCGACTTCCTGCAGCCTTGCGTTGAAAATTGCAGATTTGCGGAACGCAGCATTCGGAACGTCGCCATCTTGAATTTCAACGTTTCTCGAAATCTGGCGAACCTGTGTGTGTGTGTGTGTGTAGATACGCGGTACCAAACGAAATAGAAAACCTGTGTGCGAGTGTTTGTATCAAAATCAAAAAAGTTAAGTTTCGAACAACAGTATCGAAACAAAATATCGGGTCGATTTGAAAATACAGCCTCATTATTATGCTCGGCGGAATTACGGAAAACTCGATTATACGAAAGCCGCCCCTAAATACGAAACTCTATAGAACAACAACTGCGGATTCTGCCGAGTTCTCCCGCGCATATAACCTGCAAATAAACTCTCTTCCACGACGCCGATATAGAACTCGGAAAAGAATCGTTCGCGAATTCCGAAAAGTCTTCGCCTCGAACGAAAAAACGCATATATAGTAAAAGGGCGACCACCAAAGAAAAAAAAAACACATCACGAAATCGAATCGTCCAAGAGTACATAAAATCGAAACTTCCCCGAATCTCGTCCGGAATGCCGAGTTGGCGCGCTTCGCCGGGTGGCCGAATCCTGCCGAGGACGGCCGAAGTGCAAGAGAGGCAACAGGCGGCGTATTCGCACGAAATTCAAAACGTTCCCCGTCGCTTCTTCGCGGTCAGTCTGCCGCCGGCGTTCGAACGCGAACGGACCGTGTCTAGTCGTTCAACGTCCATTTTTACCGCGAAAAGTGAAACTGTTTTTCGTATCGATACAAAGTTGTCGCGAGTTCCGCAAACATTCCCCAGTGTTTGACCGTGCGACGAATATAAAAAAAAAAAATCGATTTTCAGTGTTTTCGATCTCGATTTATTACCGACAGGTCGAAGATGTCGATAAATCAGATCTTGCCGTAAGTTTTGATCGTCGCGTGTGAGTGTCGTCCTTTTTATTTCGGAGTGATATTACATGTTAAGGGAAAGAGTGAGAGCGTATAGGTACTAAGTGCACACGAGAGTACTGTACACGTAAAAGAGAGATAGAGAGAGAGAGAGAGAAGAAATTCAGGACGATTGTATCGAAATCGAGGAAAATGCAGGTGTTGTTCGCAATTCTACTCCTCGTCGCCGTCGCGGGAACGACGAGGACGAAAGGCGACGACGAGCTCAAGGACCACTGCTCGGTGCACAGGTTCGACAATCTACCGGGTGGCTTAGGATTCACCAAGGAAGTCGTCTCAACGGAGTATTCGACCGTCGGATCGTTCAAGGCGATCCATTGCTGCTTAAGGGGATACCGTAGCATCGAATGGTGAGTTTCGTAAACAAAACTTCAAAGTGTAGAGTCGCAAAGTACTCTATTTTTGTCGTTAAAAACACACACACACACACACATTTCCGGGTAAAAAAAAGTCAGTAGTGGTACCGCACGTGCAGAAACCTCGTGACTATGTACACTGAAAAAAAATTTGTTATTTTCAAGTAAATATATATTTACTTAATTCAAGAAAATCTTTTCTTACTTGAAAATAAAAATTTTTTTTCATTGTAGTGCACTGAACTCACCGATATTTTGAACGGAGTTGATAGCACTCTGAAAATATTTCAAATCTGCGTATCGGCTCGTTACGGAGCAAGTACCGGGCTTGTACCGCTGACAGGACATTAAAAATAACGTCACGTGATAAATCATAGACGGACGGTATTGCAGCATTTGAAGTATGATGCCACGATTATGTATACATATAACGTCAATAACATATGCGGATGTACCGCAAAATTTTACCTGTACCGTCGATATTCGATTATCGGAGCATTAAGTCGGAAACCATATATTGTGCCCCTTTCAAAAACGCGACGGTACATCGATACATTACGGATTTCAAAGTGTTTTTTAGCGGTACACGGCAATCAGTAGGGGAAATCGGGGTATTCTTGGACACATTTTTATTTTCACCAAAAACAAAAAAAAAAATTGCTTTTTTTTAAATTTTTAAAGTTCAATTGTGTGGTACGATAAGTAACCTTACTTTTTTTACCAGAAATTTTACCTAATTGTTCAACGT
>JAPYZR010003682.1:457-16140 GCA_030522945.1 Trichopria nigra
TATCTGGAACATATATGATCCAGATATAATCATATATGATCCAGATATAATCATACATGATTCAGATATAATTATATCTAATCCATTTTTTCCCGGGTTAATGTGAAAGGTTTCTCGAAGGATTTGAAGTATACATACTAAAAGATCATAATTGTACATAAATCTTACAATACAAATATTTTTGGAATAAAACCATTAAATAAGATAAATTAGATATCAAACATCGAATGGAAAGGACCTTTCAAACAAGATTTATCAAGATCATGTGTGAAGTCAAATAAAAAAGAATAAGTATAAGTGTTGTGCATGTTAATAAACGAAGAAATACACACGAATGAAAAGGATGAATAAAAGCAGAGGAAACTCGTATAAAAGTAAAAAGTAAAAGAATATATATATAAACAGGAAAATGTGAGATAACATTTCTGTAATATGGGGCAAGAAGCCAGTGGAAATGTAGAAACTTTATTCAATATGTGTATGCAATATAATGAAATACTATTTTTAATGAGTAGATTTAATTTCAGATTCCTTTCGAGGCTGCGTGAACTTTGCAGGATGAAAATCTTGATTACATTATTTATATATATTAGATATTATATACTTATATATATGTGATATGATTAATGATATGAAAATCTTGTTACACACGTACATTGTTATAAGATGGTATAGTAGCTCGTAAAAGTTACTTTTGTACATTGTTGAATTTTGACGTCTTTTTTCGATTCATGTTTTCTGGTATAAATTGTGTATATACACTGGAAGTTATCATTTAGTCTTAATTATGCTGATTTTCATTATTCAATATTTTCCGTATATACTTTCTTTAAAAGTCATATAAATACGACCAATGTGTCTTTGAATGGAACTAATTAAAATAAAATAAAACATTCTCATTTTTAAATGTTTTATTCAATTTTTTTGTCCGACTTTTGATGATTTCATACAATTATTATGTATGAATATAGAACGAATAAATTTTTTAAAAGTAAAAATTATTTATTCAATGACGACCCGCGGGCTTTATCTTTTACATATATATTTCTGCAAGCTTTTGTTTAATTTTTAAATTAATTTTTGTATGAAATTTTATATGAAATATTAATTGTAATTTTAATTTTTAAACTAGGGAGTATGAATCCTTCGACCAAAGTATATATATATATATATACTAATATATCTTGCGCCGGGCGAAGTAAATGATGTGCGTTTGATTAATGAGTATCAAATACATAAATAAAGAAAGAAGGAATCAAACGTACTCATCGTTTGTTGACAATTTTTGTTTACAATTTTTGTTTACATTGGCATTAAATCTGTTTCTAATGATGTGTACTTTTCAAATTTATTCAAATTTATTCAAATTTATTTTACAAATGATATTCGCTATATTTTACAAACATTTTTTTATTTCTGACATTTAATATTAACATTTTTTATTTTTATTAAAGTTTTTTAATATTATTAACATTCTTTATTTATTAACATTTTTATTTTTTCATTTACATGTTTCGTTTTTAACCGCAATTTTTATTTTTATTAACATTATCGTATTTTAATTAATATTTTCTTATTTTTTATTCATTTAGTGTTTTCAGATTTTACATGTTTAATTTTTCCATTTTTTTTTTGTTTCTCGTTATCTTTGCTCCAATTTCCTTCGAATTTTTTATCCATTTTATTTATTTCGTTTTTACTTTTAGTCGGTTTTGTCAATTTTCATAATCTAAATGTTGTTTTTTGCTGCTTTGGTTATTTTTCATCAGCTTTTGTCGATCGTCTCTTATTCTCACTATCACCAACATTTCGTGTAATTTTTATATTTTAGGTCTATTTTATAAATATGCTTTTACATTTTCGCTAAAATTAGTCTGATTTCGTAAACAGTTGTTTCTTCGATGTCTACATACATTTCAATTGTTTGCGTTACAATATCATCTTCGATTGTCTACAAAAAATGTGACTAATGATGAATTTATTAATTCGCGGTTGAATATAATATGAAAAATTTTATTCTCAATTGCAATCAATATTTTAATCGTTGAAAATTATCATATATTTTCGCGAAATTCAAATTTCTTTTCCGTTCGCCTCGTTTAGTCGCTTTTTACTTGTTTTCATTCGCTTCCGTCAGTTTTCAATCGATTTTAACGGTTCGTTTTACCATGTTATCTTCTCCAATTGTCATGCGTTTTAATTAATTTTCGTTTGTTTTCAATTTTGGTCTTGTTTTGTATCAAGTTTCGTTTCTTTTCATTGCTTTGATTCGTTTCCAACATTTTTTTTAACATTCGATTATACTTTGCTACATTATTCATCTTGGTAATTATATTACCTGTTTCTCTTGTACATTCTCCACATTTTATATTGGATTTATATCTGTTTTTATAATTTATAATCGTTACATCGACTTCGTAACTGTTTTCTGATTTGTATATGACCTTATTTTATCAAATATATAAACATTCGACGACTTTTGTCCATATAATATTTTCACCAATATTACTTATTCTCATTTCACATTTTTCGTATACTTTTGTCAGTTACTTATTTTCTGTGGTTTTGTTTTCATAATTTTAATGTTTTACAATTTTTGAATATTGCATGCTTTTTATTTTTATAAGTGTCAATTATTTCTGTCTTCGTTTCTTTTCCACATTATGAACGTGAACATCGCCGTCAAATATATTGCTTTTAATGAATTTGAAATTTGTTCGGTCGAAGATTGTAACATTTTTTTCATATAGGAACTAAATGAAGAAGGTGAATCGACAAAAATGACCTAACATATGTATTTATTTTCTTGTCTATTTTTACATTTATTATTGTACATATATATATATATATATATATATATATATAATTAAGTTTCTGAGCGTAAAAGTACAAGAGTCAGCAGACCTATGTGTCTTATATTCACTTCCACGTACATTGCTGGAATGATACCTGCGAAATTTCAGTTAAAGTGGATGTGAATTGGAGACATTAAACCCGCAACCATTTCATTTCGGAAATGCCTTAAATGCTCTTTCAAGAGACCATGTATTTCATTGTTCAAGGAGTTTTTTTATTCAAACATGTGTGTGTGTGTATGTGTGTTTAATAAAATAAAAATATATAAAATAAAAAATATGGAATAAAAAAAAAATAGGAATATTGGATTTTGTGGAAAAGTTTGAAATATGGCAAAAACATCGAAATTCATCAAAAATTTTGAAATCAATATGAAAATCTAAAAATTATAGTCCAAAATGTTGAAATTAGTCAGAGCTGAAAATCAACGAATCTGTCGAAATTGTGTGTTGAAATTTGTTGACAATCTTGAAAATGACGAAAACGTCGAGATTCGTCTGAAATTTTGAAATTTCTATTTTAAAACTTCCTTCAAAACTTTCTAATAAAGACAAAAAATGTTGATTTCGAAATATTACAAAATTGACGAAAAATGTCGGTAACGGTGAAAAATAAAAATTTTCAGAAACGGCGATACTTCTGAAAAATGACAAAAATTTTGCAAATATTTTGTCGATATTGTTTAAAACCGCTAAAAATTTTGAAAATCTTGAAATTTGACGAAAATATCGAGGAAGCATAAGAATCGAATTTAAGAGATTTCAAAAATTTTGATAAATGATGAAAAATGAATAATTTGTATTTGTATTTGTTTGTCAAAATTAGTAAAGAATCTTGAAATATCAAAATTGCCTAAAATATTGAAATTATTCGAAAATCTTTACACATAGTCGAAATAGTCGAAAATTTCGAAAATCGACAGAATTGTCAAGAATCTATGGCTAAAAGTTTAAGAATGCTTAACATGATCAAAACTTTGATATTAATCAAATATGTCCAGAGATATTTATCGAACATTCATCTTTCGTCTATCGTCTATCATCTATCGAACATGTTTCAAATCTTGAAAAATGCCGATAAATCTCGTAAAAGTTGAAGTTAGTCGAAAAATTTGAAATTAGCCAAAAATGTTTAAATTAGTCGAAAAAATGAATTATATGACGAAAATTTCGAAATTAAGGTGGTTCTACAGTGGAACAGTTATCGACCGAGCTTTTCAACCATAAAAGTACGAATAAAAAGGGATTGAAACGTTTTTTCAAAATTTGGGCTTTGTAAAGGGTGATTCTACATAACATACAATCCTTAAAAAAATATTGATGAAATAGGTTCTAAATTAAAAGAGAATTATCCGAAATAAATTATTTTCTCTTGCCAGCACCAAGAGAACAAATGTTTCAATCCTTATTTATTTATACTTTTCCTGTTTTGAGGTTAGGTCGGTAACTGTTCTACTTTAGAACCCCCTGAAATTTTGAAATTATACAAATATATCGAATATATTGATGAAATGAAACGTCAAAATTAGTCAAAAATCTTGAAGTCATGACGAAAACGACACCATTGTTTTTTGTTTTCAATTGTTGAAAACCATATAAAAAATAGTTGAAAAAAAAAATAAAAAAAAAAAAAAATGGAAAATACATCAATTGATTCCTTTCAATATAACTATCCATTTGTTTGAACTTACATCCCAGTACACGCATAAATGATCATTTATTACAGAAGATGTCCAAGTGCACCGTATATTTTTGCTCCTTCGAAAGTGGAGCTTTAAAATACAATGCTCACACACATATATATACGTCTCACCTTTCGACGAGCTTATGCAGCTTTCGAAAACAAGGAAGGCACGCACCAGGGTAAAGAGCCATGTTGTGTCACGCTAATGGCGGTCGCCTTACGTTGCATATATTCGAAAGCTCGTTACTCGCACTTTGTCTTTTGCATTGGTAGCCCGTAGAGGTCACCGCTATATATGTGAACGAGCTTTCCAGGTTCGAAAAGGACGTTGGAAGTACTCGGTGCGTATTATTAGAAGCCTCGGGAATTGCACTGGGAATACCGCACGGTTAATCTAGCGAACATCTACTTGGTGTGCGAAATATAGGTTTCGAGAAAAAAAAAAAAAAAAAATGACCGACCCTAGTTAATTCTCCGCTACGTGGAACAATGGGTGTGTGTGCGGCAAACGAAAAAGACCTCATTGCGAAACTCCATTTTTTTTTTTTAGAGAATTCGACTGGTTTTCTACGAACGGAAGATTTATCGTTAAACTTTTCAAATAACAATGGCACTGCACTTAGACCAATACTGTGCACTTCGTATGTTTGTAAGATAATTGAACGTTACGACTAATAATATATGATTTGATTTATAACCTCTTTGTTTGATATTCTTTTCCAATCGATATTATTCAAACTCGAAAATGTCATTTGCTTTCATTGTCGCACTTATCACACGTCATATTGCTGAAATAAAGACGGTCTATAAGTCCGAATGGAATAGTAACGAGTAATAGCATCTTTATGCTTTTTGTTTCGATATTGTTGAATCTCGAATGTGTAATAAGTTTCAACGCCATTTTATATTTGTTCGATTTAATTGAGAATGAAGAAGAGGAAATTTTTGTTTAATTCTTTACGGAACCCAACCTGATTAATAATACCACCTTTATCTTTTTTGTTTAATGTTTTTTTTTTTAATGGATATAATCCATCTCTTTTCGTCGCATTTTCATTCTGTGCTCGACATCTGAAAAAAAAACTAAATCTGAATTGAATTATGAACTAGTAATACCACCTTTACTATTCGCTGCTTTTATTGTACATCGCATTGATAAGGAAAAGAAGAGCTGTATTCGAGCTGGATCTTCAGTTGTAAAAACACCTTTCTTGTCACACTTTTCTTGCATGTCCCTAACATTTTCATCTGACAAAGAACGACTTTATTCGAATCGTGACTAGTAATACCACCTTTACTCTACTAATTTTTCTTAGATCTTTATTATAATCGATATTAGAAACAACGAATGTCCGAATCGAATCGTCACTACCAATATCACCTTTATGATAGTCTAAACCAATAGTAGTTTATACCATATCAAACAATTAAGAGGATAAAGGTGCTCTTACAAGACATGATTCAAAGTCGTTTTTTGCCTACGTTTTGTTACACGACTACGGCCTTTACCCGATAAATATTGATCAATGACGCGATGAAAACTGAATATAATAAAAGTGCATTTTCACGACGTGACAGATTTGTAAGTAAAAATTCTCTCTTTAATGGAGGGTAGAAAATTTCGGTATCTGTAGATTTCGATTGTCTTTTCGTGTTTATTTTGAAACCTGAAAACGTATTCGTCAATTCGCATGAAAATGCACCTCGCAGCACAAAACGAAAAATGCATGGCGGCGAAACCGAATCGCGCAGGAATGAATGTGAAGTCGATTTTCGTTGAAGTTTGTTACAGCACCTTCATGTTTATAACCTGTGAATGCTATCGAGGATGCCACACAGGCAGAAGTGTCATTGAATACTTTGTTTGTACCATAACCATAGAACCGATTGCATCAAGCATGAGAATGATTTCATCAACTGCAGTATGGTTATGTCAACTAAACAACATAGTTGTATCAACTATACAACGTGGTTGACACAACAAAGCTTTTTTTTTCCATGTTATAGATTTTCTGCTGAAGTTGTACGTTTGAAAAAAGATCTGAATCGAATATAAAAGAGACCCGACAACGCTGGATAGATGAAACAGCATATTTAGAAACCTTCCTTAATGTCATTAGCGCATTGAAATGAGACAAAAAAATGACAACATTCAAAAGCATAATTATTAAGGCAGACTAAATATACGCGGTACTGGCGGCTTAATCAGGATAAGTGCAAATTGAGCCTCCGCCGCCGTGCTGTGGCTCCTATATCCATATCTTAGGAACTCAAACTAGACAGGTCTCTCTCTCTCTCTATCTCTATCACTCTCTATCTCGCTATCACGTGATCTCTTTCTCTTTTTCCGTCTCTCTCTTCCTTATATATACGACGAAACGAACAGGTTATCGCGCTTAGCGCTTGTAGCTTAATCGATTACACGCCCCGCGGTGCGGGATTCGTGATTCAACTCCGAGATAGCAATAACACTTCACCGACGAAAGCGCGAGGCACGTTTGTTTAGGAACTTGATAACTACCTACCTACGATCTTCACGTATATATAAGTCGCGACGAGAGCTTTGCACGATGTATTAGCGATTTTCAAACGCGAGAACTTGGCTAGCTCGAGATTTTCGGATATGATCTCGAAGCTTTGAAAGGATATCTGGCGCTAAAGTATAACGTACGATAGTTGAAAACAAGTGTGGAAAAGTTTATAGTAAACGTTGATTTTCCATTGATAAAATAAAAATGAAAATCCAGATTTATAATACTTGAAAAAAAAAAAAAAAAATGAAAAAGAAACCTGAGAAATTAAGTAAAATGTAGTTCATTTCGTTACTCGTGCGGGAAATTACCTTTTTCCTAATAGCACACGGAGAATTGGTGCTGTTTTGGTATCGGCATTGTCCTCATACTGATATAAAATAGTACATATCGTTACGAGTGCGGGAAATCCGATTTTCTGCATGTGAACCAGTGTGAAAAGATGAAGTTTCCGCATATACTATTAAGAAAATGAACCATAATTCGACGTGAAGATCGAGAAGCAGGAATCAAAGATGTTTGAGGAAGTTGTGCAAAGCAAAGTAAAAATGTGTATCATCGATATCGAACATTAATATATAGGTAAAAAATCGACTTTAGAAATTGAACATTGAAAGCGAAGATCGAAATGGAATCAATTGATGTAATGAAACTTCGAGATAAATCGGAAAAAACGTCAAAATCGAATTTTCAAATCATTCGTCTGAATCGAAAGACGATCTCTAAACTCGAATATACCTATATCGACAAAATCGAAACTTACATTCTAAAGTCGAAATAAAAATCGAGTATGTAGTCATGAACATACACAAATTAGATTATAGAATCTTATTGAGAATAAGAAGGGTAATTGAGGGCTTGTTTCATTAAACAATGTCAACGACGTAAAAAAAAAAAAACTTTTTAAGCAGCTTGAATCCCTCGTCAGTGTGGTATATATTGTTCTTGTCCTCGGCAAGAAATAAACCCGACGTTTCGTTTTGTATACCAGAAAATCTTTAATTACTTAATCACTATCCAGCTAGTTATATCCCCCTCTAATTAATTAAACCCGAGCTTCGCCCGACGCATCTCAAGCAGTATTTCATATTTAATGCTATCGAAACGAATCCATATTGCTGGCTCGTCGTTTATTAAATCAAAACAAAATGATTTCTACATTATTGAAACAAAAATTGTTATTTTCAAGTAAATATTTACTTAAATTAAGAAAAGATTTTCTTGAATTGAGTAAGATTTACTAAAAAGAAGGAAACATTTTCTTAATTCAAGTAAATATTTACTTGAAAATAACAAATTTTTATTTTCAGGTGTACCGTTCCTTGGACAGAATTTGAAAATTTCCATATCCATGTCGTAAAAATTGTTAGGAATTTATGTCATTTAAATCGGAAAAATTGGAGACGCAATGCAAAATAACAATCATGTTTTTATATGAAAAATGATAGTGTGCCAATTTCGATTATCTCGAGTATCTCGATTAATAATCGGTCTACGGGAAATAAGCCGATACTAAAATGTGTAAAATTTAATTGCTAATACGGCAGTACCTTGTGGTTCACGGTAGCCCAAATCGTTGTTGAGGAGTCAACATTTTTGTACACAGTTGAAAATTGAAAGAAGACAAACCATTTTTTTTTTTGTATATTGATGTCTGATAATTTTTGATTATTGGGATGTCTGAATTTGGGTTTATTGGGATGTCTGAATACGAATTCAAGGTCAGAATTCAAAAACTCCTAAATCTAAGACGGCGGGCACAAGATGCAACTATTTCAAATTGAGGAAGGGTTATCGTAAATCGAGTCACAAATACTGAAACGATTGAAAATATAAATTGTACATGAGTGTAAATTGTTGATAAATGGTTTAAAATAAATCCATTTAAATGTTTGTAAATGTTTATTTCACGTATTATTTCGTGATTTAATCTATTATTACGAAAGTTTATATATTATTAATTGAAAAATATTACCGGTAAATATTGTTTATTCGTTGTTTGATTGGTGTCGATTGTTGGAAATATTTTGCGAACGCAACGAAAGCTGCCACGAAACGAAACATTTAAATGAAAGCTTCGAATCAGTAAACAATCACCGAAGAACCTCGCATTCCAACCAGAGAAATCGAATGGACACAGCTTTTCGAATTCCGGCCAATCGACGATGAGTTGCGCAGTGGTGTATATATAGTATATATACGCAAACCGCAAACGCGTCCATTGAACTTTACTCGAAGCAAAAAAAAAAAAAAAACAAAACAAAATAATAATAATAATAATGGCCTGTATACAATGTTAAAGTGTCATCTAGTGTCACGAGCGACGAAAATTTGCGTGTACTAAACATATATATATCCGTGCAAGCTTGAAAATCGATTTGAAAAGGCGATGCGTTCAATTCAAACATCGATTCGCGTTTCGATGATGTCGGTATCATAACGGTGCTATAATTGATTTGTTATAATGAAGTTGAAATGCTCATTGAACATTTAATTGACATCAACAATCATACAACAACATTGAAATAATAAGAAAAAATACGTAGTTGAATTACATGTGGAATGTCAAATCGAAGATCATGCAGATTAGGGCGTCCATTATATACGTTCGTATGTCCAATGTACGTCCACTGTTAGTCCATTGAAGATTATTTTTTCATAAATGTAAAACACATGTCCACTTTTTACCATTTTGTCTTTAATTATGAACGTCCATTGTACGTCCAATGTGTGTATATTATAATGAAAATGTCCATTATAATGCAATGATCGAAACATATTGAGAATCGAATCGAACACTGTCACGATTAACATTAAATATGATTAATTTTCATTAGAAAACAATTCGGTTACTGAATCGATAATCGAAACGAGTCAACGCGATCTTTCCGAATTAACAATCATTTTACATCCAAATTGACATTTATAAACTTGTTGAAGATCGAGTCAAATCGATTAGAAGATCGCATTGAACCGAATGAAATCGAATTGAGTGTAATCTAATAGATTTAATGAAATTAATTTAGAATCGAAAATCGAAAATATAAGTGAGTATTCGATCATATATCGAATGCCAAATCAAACGTCGAATCGAATATCGAATCGAATGTCGAAAGTAGTCATAAATCGAATCTGATAAAAGATGGAATCGATAGCGAAGCGTACGGAAGATCTACTCGACGAATAAATATGAGGTGGAAATTACAAATGCTAGAATTAAATATTGAATTGCATCAATGTTCAAATTGCATGATCGATTGACCGTTATCGAAAAAAATAAAATGTATGAAATCGATTATCGAATTGTATGAAGAATCAAACGTCTGCAACTATTTTTAGTTAAATTATCTGTTACATCGATTGTCGAATAAAAAAGTGAATCGCTCTGACGATCGTATACGCTATATAATGAATGAAACATTGAATCAAAATCGAGGCGAATCAAATCGAAAAGAATAAAGATCGAATCAAATGCAAAAATTAAAGATCGAAGGGAGTTGAAAAGAATCGTAATTATAGAATCAAATTTTGGTTTGAATAATGATGGAATAAAATCGAATATAATATCGAATCAACTCGAATCGTATATCGAACAGAACGAACAAGGCAGTTGAATATAATTATTGGCCAAACCAAAACGACAATCGAATCGAATTAATAATCGACTCGAATCGCGGATCGAATCGAAATTCGAATTAAACGTAGATTGGAATTAAAAAGGAATCAATTCTGAATTAATAATGACTTATCGATCCAACATTAGAATATCGATGCAATTTGCTGAGCCGATGTAATAACCGCATCAACGGAGAGATAAAATTTGAATGTAAGTCGAAAAGTGGGTCGAATTAGATGAAAAGCGAAAATTGAAATTGAAGTCGACAATCGAATCGACTTCGTTTCGAAGAATCGCATGGAAATTAAAATTGCATATCGGATCGACAACTGAAATTCAGTTTTGAAATGTCGTCAAAATAAAACGAAATCAAACACGACAGTCAACCAGAAAAGAAACAGTTAATTTTCAAAATTAACGTACGTTAATTTACGTCACGTGACGTAAATTTTTCTTCAACGAATTGAATACGAAATCGTTATTTCGGTTTATTTCGTGTAATTCCCTTTGTTAAATTGATTTGAAAAAATATATTTGAAGAAAAAACAGAATCGATTAGTTTTTTTTTAATTCATTTAGAGATGCTTTTTCTTTTTTCTTTTTCTTTACGTCGACAACACTGCGGTTCGCTGAAGAAAGGGAATTTTTTAAGTGAATTGAAACTAATCGCGAAATTTTAATGCAATCTTTCATTATATATTCATTCAGCAATCCTGTTGTTACGCCATATTACTTTTTCGTTACAAAAGTCTTTTCTCTCCACGTCATCGTTGGATTGCGGTTATTTTCAGGTTTAATTGAAAAAATCTATTTCTACCAGGAACAATAGTGGACTTCGGACGATTTAACGAGCAGGAATGACTCCCATGGGGCATATCGGATAATGAAGAGGCAGAGGTCGGCCGCCGAGAGAGGATGCACGGGGGTGACAAACAAAGACGAAAAGGGAACGAGATAAAGAAAGATAAACTTTGAGCCAAATTGTAAGAGGAACCATCGAAGGGATAGAGAGAGAGAGAGAGAGAGAGAGAGAGAGCGCAACGAAGAATTAATAGAAAAAATGAAGATCGACTATTCAATTAAGTCATCGAAGCCACTGAATCAATGGTTATCAAAAATAAACAAAAAAATAAAGAAAAACGAAATGAAAATAACGTAAGAGAAATAGAATTCGAGGTACAAAGGGAGCTCGACAAGAATTACGGGAACTGAGGAATCGTATAAATAGATCATACGAGAAAGTAGAAATTAAATTAAAAACGTACGAGTACACCTTTAGAAATTTATGTCCAAGACTGCAAATGCATTATAGTCTCTGGCTATCTCGACCTTTTATATTTTCGAGTTGTATATTTCCTGCTATCTTTTTTGTTTTTTATTTCAGATGTACGTTCGATTTACGGAACAAAAGAAGATCCGACCAAATTTTAAGAGAATTGCGTTTAAATTAAGTAAACTTACCGTTAGATTACACGCGTTTAAACATACGTCCGCAATGGACGTCTACGTATATTAGACGTCCATTGTACGTCCGTGAAGAAAAAGCCTTTTTAACTTACGAAATATTAATATGATAATATGAACTTGAAAAACTCTATAAAATGGACAAATAGTGGACAGTGGGTGTACATTTAATGCCCTTATAAACACGTACGATGGATGTCCATTCTACGTCCGTTTAGTATAAACAATGGACGCCCATTTTACATCGATTGTACAACTATGAAAATGCTTTCTTCAATATCCAAAAAAATTGGAAATTCAGTAAATGTCCCGATATGGACATACAGTAGACATCCATTTTATATCCATGAATAAATACTCGACAATTTATGCGTACACTGCTATTTATGCAATATCTTTTGGAAGAACGAACCAAAACAAAAATCTTCTTCTTGTATATCCAGATTTTGTTTCCTCGCGTTTTCCGTTAGGATATATCACGTCTGCTGCTATCAGCTTCTGAATTGGTCCCGGCGCTATTTAGATGGATTGGATCCACGACTCGTTCGTCATTTTAAAAAGTCCATCCAAGTCAGACATCTTTCTTTCCAACCACAAAAAAAGGGACGAAAAAGATGACGACTCTGAACTTTTTTTTTGTTACTTGAAGGCACGAGCTTAAAGTATTTGGCGACAAAAGACGCGTTGCAGTCATTAACGTGACAAGCCACTTGGCCCGGGACATTCGTTAATGCGGATTCACCCATTGGCCAATTGTGCGTTCAGACAAGTAACCGACATTGGAAATAACGCTACCGTTTTTCGCGCTCACGACCGTCTACTCTATTTATCATGCCGATTTTCCAATGCACGACGAGGGCTTCGAAAGACGTATCGAGGCGCTGCGTCTAAAGTTAGCCCTCGATTCGGCGATGCGTGTCTCGATGCAATCGCAGTTCCTCTCTTAGCTTCCCGTATTGTTCTCCCGTCTCCGTTATCCGCCGGAAAACCCGATAACGCGAATTTGCCCCTTCAGAATCTGGGCTCTCTTTGTCGCACTGCTCGAAAAGGGGGGCTAAAGTGCACCGGTGCAGGATAATCGAAGCCGAAAGCAAAGGAACGGAAAGAGGGAGCGAGACAAGCAACATCCGGATTATAGACTTCAGCAGCGGCTTCGCCTCGATCGTTGACCGAGCATCTTCATGCTGGAACTGACGAAGAGGACTTTCAGCCCAAGAGGGTAAGTGCCTTCGGTCGTTTTCTGGCTGGGCAAATCCGAGCGCGTTAAATATTTCAAGTGACGTAAAAAGTTTTGACATTTCATGGCGCTTTGCAAACGGGCTCGTTTGAATTGCATTTATAGACTTTTCGAATACATTAGAACAATGAATCCCCTAACTTTGTCGAGTCAAACAAGCATTCAGGGCCTTTTAAACAAAATTCTTCCTCGAAGATTTCTTTGCCCGACAATGTTTGATCTCCTTTTTTATGAACTTCTTCCCCCCCCCCCCCCCCCCCCCCCCCCCCCCCACCCCCCCCCCCCCTCCTCCCCTCCCCACCCCCACCCCCACTCACCCCCACACTCTTAAAATCGGTCCCAAACTAGGCTGGGCTGGGCTAGTCCGGATGCGTTTTCAGGTCCTTTTCTGGAGACGCAATTTTCATCCGGAGACAAATTATTTCGAGACTATTGGAAAATTCATAAAGTTAGGAGGTATTATAACATGTGGTAGCATTTGGAATTACGACCAGAACTTCCAAAAGTGCGTGTTGCTGATCTGTGATAGTGCCGTCGACGTGAATCGCGCCATCGAGATATAATAATAAAACGTCATTCTGGAATTTGTCTGTTGACGAATGGACGTGAAAAGAAACTTTGAATCGAAGCAATACTTGTCCTATTCTATACTATTAAATTCTATAATCCTGATGTCCAAATCTATTAACCCCCAAGATGCAGTGGAATACAGAGTAGTACAGAGCGGTCATTTTGGTCGTTCTGAATTATAGAATCAGCCAAGGAGCACTGTATTTGTATTGATTGTTCGGTATTAATTAATATTATTAATCTATCTATAGATTGTCATTGATTATAATGGCTCTGTATTCCAATGTTGTGCTTATGTTTCATCGAAATTACATCGTATAGTATAATATTCGTAGTTACCACTGTCTGGGTATACACTTCAAAAGTAAACAAACGGTTTGTGTGTACATATATATAGGTATATACAAGTGCATTGAATACAATGACCTCTTATTTCCTGGAGTGTTTAGCGTCTTTGTTTAACTCGTTTCTTTCTCGGTTTCGAAGATAGAGTCGAGTGGCATATAATATCAAGAATTCGCTACTAATTTTGCAGACAGACCAGAGCATAATATTAAATAACAAAGTATATTAAGGTGGTTCTAAAGTAGAGCAGTTATCGACCGAGCTTTTCAACCGTAAAAGTATGAATAAAAAGGGATTGAAACGTTTTTTCAAAATTCGGGCTTTGGAAGGGTGATTCTACATAACATGTACAATCCTCAAAAAAAATATCGCTGAAATTGGTTCAAAATTAAGCAAGAATTATCCGAAATAAATTATTTTTGGTGCTGGTAAGAGAAAATAATTTCTTGGCATGAAACTCGGCTCTCTACTTTAAGTGAAAGAAAGAGTGACACGTCGCTCTTAAACAGTAAAAATTCAATCTAATGAAGATTGGCTCGATTTTCACATTTTAAAGGGGCTGCTAATCCGACTCCGTCGATATAACGTCATATGTTCCTAACCTAACCTAGAATATTCAAATTAAACAGAAAGTTAATATATTTTCAAACCGAAATCTATTTCAAAGCGCTTTTACCTGTTTTTTATAAAGGCATACGAAATTTCAACGAAATCGGTTCAGAATTAGGCGAGAATTCGCAAGAATAAATTTTTGTAGTGATCATGCAGTTTGTTACCTCCGAACTTTATTCTTGTAAATTCTCGCTCGTTTCTAAATCGATTTCGCTGAAATTTGACCTACACGCAGAGAAAATACGTAAAAGCGCTTTAAAATAATTGAATTCTCACTGGAACATATGTTTTTTAACGAAAATGAGGCGTCGGTAAAAGCGAGTTTGATTAAAGTAGCGCGTCGGTATTTAGCCGCCCCTTAGTAGAGCATTTACCGACCTAACCTCAAAACAGGAAAAGTATAAATAAAAAAGGTTTGAAACATGTTTTCAAAATTCGGGCTTTGGAAAGGTGATTCTACATCATATACAATCCCTGACAAAATATCTATGACATTGATTCCCAATTAAAAGAGGAAAATCCGAAATAAATTATTTTCTCTTACCAGCAACAAAAAATTCAGCGGTATTTTTTTTAGAATTGTATATATGTTATATACAATCACCCTTCCAAAACCCAAATTTTGAAAAAATGTTTCAATCACTTTTTATTTATACTTTTATTGCTCGGACCTTAAGGTGGTTCTAAAGTAGAGCAGTTACCGACAGAGCTTTTCAACAATAAAAATATAAATAAAAAAAGATTGAAACTTTTTTTCAAAGTTTGGGCT
>JAPYZR010003684.1:0-24403 GCA_030522945.1 Trichopria nigra
GGTCCTATTTCATTTTACCGAAAATGAAGCGTACGCAACAGTTGATGCTCTTTGAAGAAGTGACTCATGCACTTTATTAATATTAGTCATAATGACACAACAGTAGTCGATGATGGGAAAGACCAGTGAAATAATTAGCTGGATATTAGTCATAATGACACAACAGTAGTCGATGATGGGAAAGACCAGTGAAATAATTAGCTGGACACGGGTACGTCTTGGAAGGATTTTTCTGACCAATTTCAGCTGGTGAAGTGTGCTGTAAACTTGCCGGCTCATTTTACTGGCTTCTGCTCCCCAGGAAAGTCTGATGTAATTATCTTGCCTAAGTAAACAACATGATCGACGAAATCGATGTTAGAATCCATAACAGTAATTTTATATGAGGTCCATGAAGATCCAAGTTCCTGACATGCTTTGCTGTTCCCAGTATAATGGCCTTAGTCTTATCGTTATTTAGAACCAATCCCAGATCATCTGAATATACGAAAATAAAATCGAAAATATTTTTAATTGCGTCTGTTCTTTTTCTTTACTATATATTATTATGAACGCTATTTTGAATATGTACATTTCGACTTGTGATTCATGATCAGCGACCTCAAAGACCTCCAAGTTAAATCCAAACTTAATGGTTTCCCTGGTAAAAATCGAATGTAATCGAAATGTGAAAATGTTTCAATTCACGCTTAAATTGTCGATTTGTTTAGTTTTTCCATATATAATCGAGGTTTTTAACAGAAATATCAAAATTGGATATTAAAAGTTAAAACGTTAATTTAACCTCAAAAATCATTTATTAAGAAAAATATAACAAATTTTAAAGATGTTGGTTTCAATTTATTAGATAATATATTAGTTGCTAAATATTATTTTTTGGAGTTCAGCGTAAAAAGTTGAGTAAAGCTCGCAGCATTATTGTGCTATTTAAAATGCGATGAATAGGTCAAATTATAAAAACCTCTAGAAAACTTCCAATACATGCAAATTAATTCTTCAAACTATATACATATATTTATATATTAACATTAAATGCACCTGAAATTTCATGACGTTTTCAACAGTATATTATGAGAAAAATGTCGTAACTTTATAAACTTTCACTAATTTTTATAGAGTTTGATTTTAAGAAACATGTCTTTAATCAAAATGTGAAACAAACAGTTATTTTAGGATGTTTCCCCGTGTATATTACGAATGTAATGTTGTAAGAGACTGAAGACACTATTCTTAAGTCGATTTGATTCCTTCAGAATGACAGGCTATTATGTCACTTAATTGTACTTCCTTGAGATTAGTACGTCGATTAAGATTGCATTTACAAAACTTCTTTATGGAGAATTTTGTGGGCTTCTTTTTTATCCGAAACTGTTTTTCATTCGATAAACCCTATCAGAAAACAAAAATATCGTAAAAACCAAACATAACTATATGAAATCAAAGTTTTTAGGTTTTTTTTTTATTTTTTTTTAAATCGTCAATTAAAGTGAAAATAGTTTACTCCAACCAATCTCTCGCTTAGAGCATTAAAGCAGTTGGTTGGGCAATAATTTTTGTTGTTGTCCTAACCGAGTCATTTTTTTCCTTTCAATTCTATCTTTGCGAAACATGAATCCTTTTTCGTTTACTGAATTCGTATATGAATTCAGTAAAGAAGAAATTGCTAAAATGTTACGACCTACTACCTGACATTTTGCGTAAACGTTTTGGAAGTGCCTTGATGAACGCGCCAAACTAGGATTGACTGATTTTCTTCATGGAATACAACTCCTAGAAAACAATAGACCTTGCTGAATGCCTCCATCACGTTAACGTCACTGAAGATGACATCGTCAGATCAGTCAACAATATCACTTAGGAATGCATCAGTTCCATGCACATCCAGGATCGATGTTTTATGGCTTGGTAATCGCAATGGATTCCCATACAAAGACTTGCATTTTATTTATTCATCGGATCATCGATGCGATCCTAGTCATAACGTGCATTCTTTCACATTACCGCGGTACAAGTCGTCTAAAGTCTCTTTCAGCCAAGACGGAATACCGTCTGAGTATGACAATTCCGACGCAACTTTGAATGCCCATTCATCCTTTATTTTTCACAGCGGACGTGGAATGCAGGAAATTGCGATTGTCTCGCTTTGCGGATCGAGGCGGTGGAATTTTGAAATTCCCCTAGAGCCGCAAAGCAACTATACACTATAAGCATGGCCGTATAAGCGCGCGGGTGACAGTCGTCGTTGGACTAAACGAAATGCTTTTTGGTCTTGCTCGCGACTCTGAAAGCGGTTTGATCCCAGGGTTCTCCGTGGTCTTTTCTCTCCCGGGATCTAGTCGCGGCCTTTCGCATCCACTTCGCATCAATTTTCAGGTCGGCGCCGCCCGACGCCGCGCAAAACCGCAACACGTGACAGCCCTAACTGCTTTTCGTTTAAACTTCGAGTCTTGCACTCGAACCACCCCCCCCCCCTCCCCCGCGCCCCAGCCAGCTCCACCACGGCAGCCCGCCTACGCTATATACGTTCTTCTTCATCTTCTCGCTGCCCCTCCCCCAGCCCCTACGTGCATAACAGAAGCATAATTGGCTGCATCCTGCGACGATTTAGCGCGAGTGAATTGAAACGCTTTTGCCAACGTATGCGGCGGCTACCGTTCGCGAGCCTTCGTTTGACTCTGGGATTCCGGCGGCCGCGGCGTGATCGTTTATATCCCTGAGACTTCATTCATGAATCCGCCGACCGGCGCCTTCGGTAAGTCTCTACCGGAGACCTTGAAAAATCCTGAAAGGGTCCGCGCAGCCTGCGAAGTGAAACCATAATTAATGGACAACAACGTGAAGCTTCAGTGTCCTGCACATTCCACGAGAGATTTTCGTGCGTTATAAATATTATAAAATTCGCTTCGACTCAAGTAGAAATTTATCCATTTTTGTACGTTTTGGGTATATCTCAGTAGAAAAATGTTGAACCCATGTCTACTAGAAATACATCTTATATATGTTGTAAGCTCCACTTGAAAGTTATCTTTGTCAATAATGAAGAATTCACTCAAAGAGTCTGATGACGATAATAACCTGACAGTTTTCATGACCAGTCCAGCTGCATTATTGTTTGTATCCAACCGAGTCGATGATGAACAACCAGTCGAGATGAGCTACATATAAGTTTTTGGTATTATGCATTTCTTACAATGTAAATGTTCCCGAACTAGGCTTGGCAAAGATGTCTAGCGCAAATCTTCGCAAACGACATCGGTTAAACTCGGAATAATCTTACGGAAAGATTCGGAAATACAGATTAATTGAACGGTTAAGTGTCTTGACGCAAAAACAAGTAATTCTTGTGAAAATTACCCTGGTAGAAATTGCGCCTAAATACTGCCCAGTTTTTGGTTAATAAACTTGTGTACTAGCCACTTTGTGGACAATATCTTATTGAAATCTGGCCGCAGTTTCTTAATGGAAATGTAACGATTGTATGGATATATTTTTAGATAACTTTTGTAGATCATTTTTGGACAGTTTCTGTCCAGTTTTTGGCTACAAATGTTCCTAATATTTAAAACTAATCGGCTAATCATTTTTTGTCCAGTTTTTAACCCAGAATTGTTCATTTTAACTGGACAGTATGTACGTAACATTTACCCATTTATTTTATGTGCATATATTTAAATACTTTTATTGTACAGTAATTAAACAGGATATTTTTATACATATTTTGAATAATTTTACTGAACAGTTATTATGGCAAGATTTTTAGCCAAAGCTGTGGACATTTTAAATACATTAATTTTGTGCAATATTTAGATAGTTTTGTAACAAAAAACTAGTTTGCTTATTTGTGTCTAGATATTGTCTAGTAAAACTGGACAGAATTTCTACCAGAGTACAAACGGTTTATTTTCATACATTTTTCATGCAGCATCAAAATATATGCAAGTCCTCGAATCTCTTAACTTTCAGTGTTCAGTAATTCTAAAGCAAACAGCGTGTGAACATCGTTGCTAACGTCGTATGATCGTACGTGAAAATATTATTTAAACAAAAAGTTTGATCAATATTAAAGTCATGCGAGGTTACAGGGATGTTCTACGACTATATTTAAAAATGGAGAAATAATGGAATTTCATACATCACTTGTTTGCTACCTTGGATTGTAGCCAGAAAAAAACGTAGCTAATGAACTTTTTAATATAGAGATCATTAAAATAATCAATATTTAATTGCAAAAGTATGAACCAGTGTTAGTGTTGCTTTTCCATACAAACATTGAAGGTACCAGTTACATAACATGTGTAGAATTGTTAATCGTTACATAAATGTTGCATAGTTTTGACATAATTGGCACACGATTTTAGGATTCTGCTGGATTATTAATGGAAAGGATTTGAAAAAAAAAAATACAAATTTAATTCGCAACTGTAATTCCATTTTATTTCATATTTGATCTGAATGAAATGGAACGGAATTAAAAGGATTTGAAAATGATTCATTTAGGAAATATCCAAACCCACCGAATTCCAAGTTATTATTTCAAGCTGATTATTTTAATTCAGTTCAATCTCATGAATTCAATTCACTTGTTAAATATTGAATATTAATTAAAATTAATTACGTATTAAATATTAAATATATATAAAAGTGAATAGCTAATCAATCGTGGAATTGAACTCTATTAAAATAACCAGCAAACATAACAAGTAACAATTATTATGTAACAAATATATCATGGTTACTTCTTACATAAATGTTACATTAATGTTACATAATTGTTATATTGTTGTTAACTGAGTAACAATCATGAAATAAGTTCAAAATTTAGGGGATTCGTTGTGATTCGAATATTTTATAAAATATTTGAAATTCCAAAATTGGAATAGAATGGAATAAAAAGAAATTTAATTTATATTAATTTCAATTCTTATCCGATTGATGAAATAGCACTGTTAAAACCTGCATAAATATCATAAATGTCTTTTTGTGCTGCGTTATTGTGCGTAAGTATATATTGACTAGTAACTCTAACAGTAGAAAAAGTGTCACTAGTAAGACACTTATTTATTGGATCAGAAATAAAAAAGCGCCACTTTGTAATACAAACAGACCTAACATGTAATTTTAGGAACAGAAATGGAAATTATTCGATAAGAATTCAATTTTTAGTTCCTGAATCCGAGTACATCACATGTTGAATTCATTTTCTAGTCCTAATTACTTCGAATTTTTGTAGAGTAAGAGGCCACTGCGTTTTGAATATTATTGAAAGCTTTCAAAGATATATCATAACTTGTAATCAATTTATTCGAATACTTTACAAATAATTGGAATACTAAATAAGTAACCTTCCTAACACGTTACATCCCTGCAAACACAAAAAGTAACGGTGATGTAACATTTATTTAATTGTTACTTTTTACATAAATGTTACATAGCCGTAATATACCCGTTACTTTTGTGTTTGCTAGGATTATCCATTGTATTTGCTGAGATTATATCCATTTGTTAATAAAAATTACATTATTGTGTCTGCAACGTTCCAACTGTAACGTGGAATAAAATAAACATCTCGGGAAGATTTATAAAAAGAAGTCATTGTAACGTATCATAAAAATAGCATATATAACGTTACAATTTAGGAATGTTTCGCACTCCATGTTCCCGAAACGTTTCAAAATTGCTATGCTGCGCAAAAAACGTAACTGAAATGTTACTATGCTACTTTTTAAAATGTTTTACACAACACGATTTTTTTTTTGTTATAAACAAGTAATGAGTAAAAAAGTCTAGTCATATAATATTAGAATATTACATAATAATAGTATTTTTAGTTCTCTGTTAGTAATTCCCAGAGAGGTTTCGGTGTCGTTACTGTAACCACACATATACTTTTCTAATGTAATGTTTCTGTGGTAAGACATTCATCGTTTCCAGAACGTTGCAGAAACGTTTATGAGAGCTAAAAATTGAAACGTTACATGGATGCAATGAAACGTTCTAGTGACGTTTTTTAAACTGGAAAATGTTTAGAGGGTGTATACATGCATATATAAAGTATTCAATGTTGTTTTCTGTTCTTAGGAAATTAAATATTTAAAAATCTACTTAAAAATTTAAACTTGATTAAAAAAAATTAAAAAACCGCATTCAAAAGAATTAAAACAATTCACGTTTAAATTCTTCCTGAATCCCATGTCGTTTATTGAGATTATGATTTATTTATCAATTGACAGGAGTCGCTACAAATTTTGAACGTTATGTTGCCACACGCATTTTAAAGTTAAGTAAAATGTCAATATAAAAATTGCATGTTACGGACTCTTTCAACGACTGTCAGTGATTCCTACATGTTTTGGATATGGAAATTTGTATTTATGTGTTTGCTGACATGGATGTACGGGTAATATTTTTATTTTAAGTATATTATTATCATTATACCATAAAAGTATTCGTTTGAAATGTCATAAAATGTGATTTCATTCCATACAAGAAGTTACTCGCGATAAACTCTCGTTTTGATGCTGCACTCGGGTGGCTTCGTCCTTTTCTTTCTGCATATTATTATTATTATTTCTTTGCGTTTCTCTTGTTTACTCTCGCCCGCATAAGAGATATGAATGCATATAAAGAAAACATTGTTAAGAATGATTTTTCGTTGAAAATTTCCCATTCGTCATACTTCATTTGAAGTTTGTAAAATCGAATATAGTTTGATGAATCAAGTCAGGAATACATTCGACCTGAAAATATAACGTTGATAAAAATGAAATATTTTCGTAGTGAAACGATTTGACACATGTAAACTGAGGAAATTGAGAAGTAAAAAAAAAAAGAAAAAAAATTTATAATAACATAATAGAAAAGTTGGATTCAATACGATAAAATTTTAGGGAGTTCATAACCTAAATCTAATTGAGTAAATAAAAATTTGTAAAATTTAAATTATTCAAACATTTTTTTCTAAATTAATCAAATTTTAGCACTAATAATGTAATGTAATAATGCATGTGATGCTCAAAATATATTAATACAAACGCTACATCGAAAAAAATCATTTGAATAACTTTAAATCTGAACTTCTTTACCTTTTACGTTACGTCGGTAATAACTATACTTTAGACCAAATGTTATTATTCGTTTTCTCACAATTACATTTTATTAAATATTGTCGCATGAGAAAGTAGCCCTAATATAGTGCCAGTTTTAAAAGCGTCTTCATTGAAAAGAAGAAAAAACTCAATATCGCTTTTAGTTTTACGACACTAGTTTTCAAGTCTTGCAAAGTGTGGGAAACTAACCCTGACCCCGGCTAAGATGCCGTAGTAATGAAATTTTATGATTTAAAAGTTTGTACACGATTTGTCTTTAATAAATCTGAAAACTCCAATCATATTTGAGTTTTGTATATCTATATATTAAAAGTTACACAAACGAACAATAAAATAAAAAAAAAAAACCAAAAGCAGAAAGAAAAGATGAGATTATTAAATACGAATTACATATAAGACAATACAAGCGGTTGATTTGTGCATTTAAAGTGTAATTTTGTTTCACTTATTAAATAAAATATACTAAAATAAAACTAAAATATACTAAAATAAAACTAAAATATACTAAAATATACTAAAATAAACTAAACGAAACTAAAATAAAATAAAATGAAATGGAATGGAATAAAAAAAAATATTGATTTTGATAAGTTCTGATTATTTATTTTTTCAGCTAACTATATTGAGAAATAAAATTATTTTAATAGATATCAAAACAATGAATGGATGAATTAATGTATTTTATTTATTTATTTATTTATTTATTTGTTTATTTATATATTTATTTGAAATGTTTGTATTAAAATGAATGTTTTTATTTTTTTTATTATATTAAAGTCAAATTTAGTTTTGTTTTATTATTGTCGTTTATAGTACAAACAAAATTCATTTGTACTTTGAACCAATAACCATGAATACGTTAAAAATGTTCAGCTCACTTTCATCCCATAAACTTGTTGTATCCCTCACCTCGTAATAGATTATTTTTAATCGAATTGCAAAATTTGTCATGTACAAAATCGTGAATCCATACAATCAGATATTTGGAGCATGGATTTCGAATTAAAAAAAAAATAGAGACAATTCAACTAGAATTGCATCATTACCAATTAGCCTTTTAATCGTTTTTCTATTGTTTCTATCTAATATGTTCTTTAATCTTCAGAATATCCAGCGTCTCCTCCAACATAAGAGTTACTTCTTTCTAAGTATAAGAGTTATAAGGTTTTGCATAAATTATATAAGTGAGGAAAATATACAGCAAATTTTAAATTCAATTAAAATACGTTGAATATTCGATTTGACCAATCGCATAAGAAATACCATTACAGTATTATTAAAAATACCCTTTTTTCTAAAAAATGGCATTATAATAAACGAAAATATAGTTAAAAACCACGTATTCTATTATTGTAACAGAAAAACCACAAGTTTAGTTTTATCTAATAAAAGAGCATTCAAAATGAAACCGATCCTATTCATTTGCGACAACATTTGCATAAAAATCATTCATTCCCTAGTAGAAATCTGTCCAGTTTTCTGTTACATTGCCCAGTTTTCCTATACCTATAACATGGACTGGACAGAAACTAGCCAAAAACTGGACGCATTGCTTTTTTCCCATTTTAAAGGTATAGGGTAACTGAGCAGTGTAACAGAAAACTGGACAGATTTCTACCAGGGTAGGGTTGATGCAAAATACATTTAAATCATATCGATGACGTGCACTGTAAAATATAAAAAAATGTAATTTCATTTTTTTTTTAGATTATCCCTGATAGAAATTATGTCCATTATTATTGGATGCAGACCATTTTCTGGCTAAGTTAAGTGTTTTAAAACTGTGTACAGCAAAAATGCCCACAAACTAGACAATAACTAGACACAAAAAAGCAAACTAGTTTTTTGTTACAAAACTATTTAAATTATGCACAAAATTAATGTATTTAAACTGTCCACAGCTTTGGCCAAAAATCTTGCCTAATAACTGTTCAGTAAAATTATTCAAAGAATGTATAAAAATATCCTGTCTAATTAATGTACAATAAAATTATTTGAATATATGCACATAAAATAAATGGGTAAATGTTACGTACATACTGTCCAGTTAAAATTAACAATTCTAGGTTAAAAACTGGACAAAAAAATGATTAGCCGATTAGTTTTAAATATTAGGAATATTTGTAGCCAAAAACTGGAAGGAAACTGTCCAAAAATTATCTACAAAAGTTATCTAAAAAATATCCATACAATCGTTACATTTCTAGTCAGAAACTGGCCAGATTTCAATAATATATTGTCCACAAACTGGCTAGTATACACAAGTTTATTAGCCAAAAACTAGGCAGTATTTAGGCGCAATTTCTATTAGGGATGTATTATCGTATTTACATGCTAACTGTACTAGGGACAGGAAATTTGCATGAAATCGTATTGAATCGCATTCGTCATTGAATTGCATCGCAAATATAAAAATGTCAGATCATATTTGAAGGATTGTTTGAAACGTTAAAGATCTCGCTGCCTATTCTCGACCATAAATTCCGTAGTAGAAATGAAACCATTTCATGGACACGGGTAACAGACATTCGGTCCAAATTCTGCATGTCTATTGTAATTTTCGTCCATTCGCTCATGATCGTTCATTGGACGATCATTGTACTTTCATTGGACATCCGCTATATACGTGCACGATAACAACAGTGACGCCGGTGATAACTGGACGTAAATTTGACGTCCAATTGACGTACTAGTGCTATTTGGGATATTCTGCTTTCAATTGACATCCAACGACTTCACCCATGCACAAAGAAAGAAAATACGACAATAGCAACACAAAAAAAAAGAAAAAAATTCCACATAGTCACGAATCAGCGACATCATCTTCAGCACTATCGTTAGAATATTAATAGCACCCTTGTCAGATTTACGGCCTCTACCTCCGGCATTAATCGACGAGATGACGGATGCTGAACATCCATCAGCAACGAATATTACACGAATAATGTGCAACTACGCGAACGTAACCTAAAAGTAATTCCATACAACCGCATGCTAATTGCGAAGCAGCGATTTCCGGGTAGAGTGCCGCCGCGACCATTGAAATTATTATTTGTTTAAGATTTGAAAAAAATAAAAAAAAGCACGGCGGGGGAGGAAAACAAAAAGAATTAAACGTTATGTACCCGACTCCGGCGCTGCGCGCTCCGAGTCGGAAAGTAGAGAGAGCCGCGACGGGACAGACAGACGCAGGTGGGCGTGGCGCCTGTCCTGCGTCACGACGCTGCCGCGCGGGACATCATAGCACAGGGGCTCCACTCTCAGTCAGTGCCCGTGACATGAAATTATACACGAGGTAGGCTTCTACTCCTCCGCCCCCTTCTTATGCGCCTTCTTCCTCCTCGGTCCCTACTCTCCCTTTTGTAGTTCTTCTTTTTTTTTCCCTCCGCCGTTTTCCTCATCTCCTCTCTCGCGTTATTTTCCACCCCCGTTTCACCTCCAGAGACGACTTGCCTGCGTGTGTTCTTTATATCATCTTAATACCTGCTTCCTTTTCTTCTCGGTCCTCCTTTTCCCTCCCTCTATACCTGCGTGTGGTAATTATGTCTTCCCGGTATCAGCTTCGTCTCCTCTCCCTCCCTCCCTTCCGTTCGCCCTTCATCCACCGGTGCATTACGTTTTTTTTTTTTTTTTTTTTTTTTTTTTTTTTTTTTTTTTTTTTTTTTTTTTTTTTTTTTTTTTTTTTTTTTTTTTTTTTTTTTTCTTTTTTTTTTTTTGCCGTTTCTTCATTCTGCTCTCTAAGCATTGTTTAAAGGGACTTGCCAAGTACAACATTACCGATATTTCCCTTCTAATTTCCAGCCGATTATTGATCTGGATTATACTGTAGCTGATGAAAATGCTGATAAATTTGGATCTTTCAGGGCTGCACGAAAACACAAAAACATACTATAATGGAAGCTGAACTTGACGAACATGATAAAACCATTACATACGTCGAAAGGGACGGATGAACTTGCCGAGTATGAAAAGGGCAACGCAAACGCGACACTTGTGCTTAGATGGCTGCGTAGTCTCTGCCATAATGTAAAAATACAAAGTGAAATATTCCAGAGTGTGCGCGGTCGTTCAGGGGCAAATGGGGAGACGATATCCAACCAGAACCGCTCCGTGACAATATGGCTGAAATTTACGAGCGGAGCATTTCCCCTTGAATTTTTACTCCATGGCCTCTGGAACGTTTTACCCGATATCCAAATAGTATGGGTTATTTCATTATCTGGTGCGGCAGTGCAACATCTTTTATACGTCTTTCTACGTACGACGTCGTTAATATCTTTCTTATTTATTTTTATAAACGTACGTCCAGTGTTTATATTATTGAACGTATATGATGAATCTTATAGAGCTGAATTCATTCACAACTATTATATACTCTAAGTCGTTTAGAAAAAGTAGACAGTTAAGGAATGTTGATTCATGATGATGAAGTAAGTGATGAAGACAATGAAAACGATGATGAAGTCAGTGATAAAGTCGATGACGACGTTGATGATAACGCCGATAACGAAGACGATGATGCGGGTACAAGGATGCGGTTTCTTATTGTAGAAAGGGATTCTTATCAGAAGTTGGATGGTCATTCAGTTTTCATATTCTATGAGAAGATTGTATTAAGATCCGACCCTATATCCACGTATGGGAATCATATGGATAAATGTGTAACGCATGGTACACACGCTTCACATCTAGGAGTGCCTGATCAGACTCCGGAGAGCATTTCTAAATATCATTGGATGATGATCCGTTGGATTTGTAGAATTCTATATCCATATTATTGTTATTGGGATGCCCTAGTCAGAAGAAAATTTGGATGCCCCTCGTTTGGCGGCAGAATTGTAAAATATATCTAAAGATAAGGATTGACAGGGGGAATGGGAGAGGGGGAGAGGGGATTAATTCCATGTATACGGGTAGAAAAGGTTAGAATGTGAATAAATATGGGAAATAAATTTGATATATACTTTTCTTTTAACCTTTACTTTTTTATGATGCCTTTACCTATTAACTAATATATAATAATTGTTAAGCATCTATAGTTAAACACTACCGTACATGGGGATCATTGGCCAGTAATTTGCTTCAAGGTTGAAATGAAGATTCACCATGTTACTGGATGCATTACCGTCGATTGTGATCGACAGATGGAGTCTCGAGTAATCGTCCGTTACTACTTGACATTACATGGAAATAATTTAACAGAACACGCTACCAGGCTTGTTCAGTAATTGATTTCCATTACCGCAAATCAGCATCGTAACGTATCAGTAACCGACAATAAAGTGATCGGAAACGAGCATGTGGGACCGATTACTCCGTGTAGACAGAAATAATTGGAATTTACTTGAATATGAGCTTTTAAACATTTAAAAAATTGTTTAAATATATGAAAAGTAATTTATTTTAATGTTCATAAAATTTGATAATTGCTCAGGCCCAGGTAGAAAATTTGAACATTGTCTGTCCATTTACCGGCCAGTTTTTCTGGCAGCTGGCCATATATACCATTTTTTATGGCCAGTTTTCCTATGAAAATGTAACGCTCGACTGCCCATACTTTGGCCATCAATAAATGGCCAAAAATTCGTGAAAATTACGGCCATTAATTGTCTGGTATTCATAACCTTTACATATAATGTAGATTGAAACCGGGAAAAATATGCCCAGTTTCTGGCCCTATTACTGAACGAAAGTGACTTATTATTTCTTTTGCGCGACATAATGATACCAGCCAGAAACTTGGGAAGTCTCGAAAATCAGCCAACAAAACATATTAGGCTTTGGAGCACACTATATAAGAAGTAGAACAGTTACCGACCTAACCTCAAAATACGAGAAATGAAAATTATCAATGATTGAAACGTTTTTTCAATATTTGGGCTAGGGAAGGATGATTTTACTTGACATATATAGTTCCTCAACAAAATTCCAGTAATAATAATGACAATTGTTTTGTACGGAACAGAGTCTTGCTGCATTTTGGTAAACCAGGAAGTGCTCTTTTTCGTAGAATTGACAACAATTCATTGACATGTACATGAGCAATCTTATTTTTAATTGCTCACTGATGTAATTCATGTATTTCATTTGAAGATTTCATCTTGATCTATTTGCGTTTGATTTCGTTTTATTCTATAGCTGCAGCAGGATATCTTTCATTTATTTTCTTCATACTTTTTTTACTGAAAGTACTGTTTGACGGTCCATTTATTTCACATCTTCATCACTGACACTTTGTAAAAACCTTCTCAGTACATTTATCATATTGGATTATGAAAGGTGAATTGTTATATCTTTGTTTACAGCATTGTTTGAAATCATCAGTTGCCAAAATCAGTCTATACTGCTAATTTCATTGTAGTCTAAATAAATGATTCAATAATGATGCCTAATATGTACAGCCATTTGGCTGCAATATAACTGACAGTAGATAATTATCAAGATGACACCGATAATATATGATAATATATAGTTACCTCGGTATAGTAGTATGCCCAGTGGCTCCAACCAGCAAGCTCCTTCCGTCAGACTCGTACCCAGCAGAAGAATGGAAGTCACGTGATGCGAAATTGTCAGGAACTGAGGACAACGCATGCGTGGACAGCTAGGGATAGAGAAGGGGAAGTGTTTCAGCCTTGAAATATGTCATACGTGAAGCCTTGAAACAGGTCGTCCTAACGAGGTTCTCCTGTACCTATATTAAAACGAAAATATTGGTAATTCACAATGTCTTCCTGTTTTATTCTACTTTTTTCCTACGTTATCGACTCAAAATTTGATGTAGGGCCAGATTACAATTTATAACAAAAAGTTCCAGTTTTACCGGACAGTACAGACAATAAAACAAAAACGTGAATTTTGTTCGATTTTGTACCAACGAGTATACCTATTAAGAATGAGTTGGTTTTGGTTTATTCAATCTACTTGGTATAGTAAAATATTGGGAATAATAGTCTTTCAATAATCGGAAACTCAAATTGGACATTCTTTATTGTTATCCAGACCGTATACACAAGACAAAATAATGAAAGCTTTGAAAATACAGGAAACATGACGAATCATCTGTAAAGTGTACATTTCATCAAAGTAATAGATCCATCAGGGACTTTACAAAAGTTGTCAGAAAAAAGATATAAAAAGACATTCCCTTTTGAACTTAGACCTATTAATCGATACCCAAATGGGAATTCTGAAGCTCTCGACCATATTGTTGAATACAACTGAATAGTATCCCAAACATCGACTTACTATGACGTTGCCATTCTAATTCTATTACATGCAGATTCTTCACGTAAGCATAGAAAAAGCTAAACCAATTATATTTGAGTCATCCCCTCTCTACTGACAAATTCTCTTCAGACATTACCGTCGAAAGACTTCATAATCCCAGTTAGCACTGTATATCCATGATTCGTCCAATGTTCATCCATTCGTCCATGAACGAAAATAGAACATCCATTGGATGTCGAGATGTGTTGGAATAATGGACGTCCAGACTTGGACGGTTAATGGGTTACGATGGACGTCCTTGCCAATGACAACTGAACATACACTGGGCATACTTGTGGTGTTTGGGAAGACTACGTTACAATCTCATACATCATTTTACCTACGTAATAAACAAAAAAAGTAAATTCATTTTGAATAATCGTCACACATCGAGAAGAAACCAATCGATTACATCTCCCCTAAGATTTTCTTCCACGCCAATCGCTGCCATTTCATCTTTATCGAACGTTCATCCGAGATTTTCCTCGCTTCCTCGTTCCGCGTCTAGATTTTCATTATATTCCTATTCCTGTCCCATATCCGGTTAGCGCAACCGTATCTAATGTATATATATATATAGAAGGCCGAAAGACCGGTGGTACTGAAGAGGGAAGAAGACGGCTCACGAGGGAATTAGGAGAGGACGCATCAATCGCGCGGGCGTATACTACTATGCAGTAGGATAAATAAGAAAAGACCCCGCTCGTTCGTCACGAGCTGCGGTCGACAGTAAGGACGCCGCCGTCTCATCTCGCGCGGCCAATCAGCCTCGTAATCACTGAGCTGAACGTTCGTCCATTCGTTCGTTGGTCTGTCGGTCGGTAGGCGCGTTCGAATATCTTCTTTCTTTCCTTTCCTATAGAGTGACTTTCTCTCTCTTTCTCTCTCTCTCGTCTTTCTCTCCTTCACCAGCCGTCATCGGCGAGATGGTAGCGCCGATCAGGTTTGGTGCCATCATCTCGTACCCATGCGTTTATATACGTGTAGGCGAGGTCGAGCGTAGGCGCGGAGGAGAGTAGCTACTGCTCCACCCTATAAATGCACCTCCACCGCATTGTCACCGATGAGCTATACCACGATGGCAGCGTCACCGAGTATCGCTAAAATCGTCTTATTGCGCATGCAAGAGGATAATGCAAGACAATTTATTGCCTTCCGACAAAGGATTGAAGCTAAAGCCCACCATTAGGAACTTATGAAGTATCGTGTTGACATCACGATATTTATATTCGCCATTTTCCGGAACTGAATGGAGGTGACCACTTCCTTGCTTCCAACGAAATCAAACTGATTGGATCGGCAGTCCAGTCAGTCTAACATTATCATTCTGCTGTGACTTTTTCGTTTGGGCGTTTGACGGGGTACAGTCTGGATGTTGCATCGATGATCAATCATGGATGGACAATTGAGATAGTAATAAGTCATGATTTTGATATATCCCAAGTGGTCCACTTCAATAACGACCGCAGATGCTTTCAAAGGTGTTTGCAGCCAACATCGCCCACATTTGAATCTACATTGGCACATGCAATTGTAAAAGAATACTGCAGAAAATGTTTGCCAAGTATAATCGGCTATTCCGCACGCAATGACTCATATTATGTTCTCCTTCAAAAGTTAATGATTCGGGCCAGGGACCTGTAGAACGAATCAATCAATGTAAATTAAGATTGATGCCTCATCACACGCGATCATGAGAACAACGACATAGAAGCTGAACATCAGTACTTGATTAGGAAATATACATAAAAATGTATTTTAGAAATATCTTCGTATATATGTACGAAATAATAATAATGACTTGTAATAAATAGATACACCGGTTATCAACTGTCGGTACATTGGAGGTTCAATAATCTCGCAAGATTGTTGTAATGACATTGTCAGTTGTTAACCTCTAGCTAATTATCGTCATTCTTGATTTACATTTCGTCACTAGGGCGGAAAATTCGTATTTCCTACGCTGCCTCCCGCAAGCTATTAAAAAAAAAACGGATTTTCAACAAAAATGGCACGATTAAATGTAGATTAAACTTTCTTGCAAAAAAAAAAGAAATTTATTTTTAATACAAAAACGTAATGAAAAGTTTTCGTGCAATGTGAGGAAATTGCATCTTCTAAATCTTAAATCTGCTCTGCAGTGCAGAATCTAACCTGGACATTTGGTATATGAGTGGAAATAATAGACGAAATAATAGTCGAAATAATGTTTAGTTATGTATAGTAAATGTTTCGGGTCCAATACCTCGAAAATTGTTGCTTTTACTGGAAAATGTCATAGAAAAGACATTCTGAAGTTTTACTAGAAGATTATTCTTTTTTCACATTTTTCATAAAAAATTTTCTTTTTTGAGGCAAGACCAAATATCGTCCTGTTCTAATTTTCTTGCTTGTTAAATTCCTACACTACAATATTGTTTAACGAACAATAGAATCAATTAATTTAAATTAAAATTACGCATGTAATTCTAAATTTGTCAAAATGAAACGAATTTTTTAAACATCGTAAAATACTTCCCACATGGAGGCCGGATTGTGTGGACATTTTGTGATTGCAATTTTTGAATCATTATCAGATTTAAATCTTGTCATTTTTCCTGGAAATACGAAACATATAATTAGGGAAATTCAAAAGTAATTGGGAAGCCATAATTGCAACACTTGAAAAGTTACAAATAATAAAATTGTAACCATTTAAATAATACATCAACTTTTTTCGTTGAAATGTACATAAAATACAATGTTATAATTTCTTGTTAATTTTCGTTCTTCAAATAAGAAAAAAATGAAGAAATTTGGTATAGCGTGTACAATTGTATGTAAGGAGTGAATAATTCTCGTAAAAATTTTTAAAAACTTTCTAAAAAATATAAAATAATAATCGATATATTCTGGTGTGACATTTTGAAACTAGTCGGATAAGTTCCTAGCAGGTGTTATAGAATATATAAAGTAAAGGCCTTCGGACGTAGCCGTTCTGAGTTCTAAAAGTTATAAATGTATTAATTTATATTTTCATGTGGATTAAGATGCTTTTTTATATATGATGTTATATAATTAAAAATGAACATTTTCAAAACTTCTCCCCTACAACGTATAGGTTGGGCGATAATATTAAATTTGATCACTCAACCATGCACAACACGCACACATATACATATGAAATGAAGGAGAGTATTAATTAATTCGCATTATTATGGTCGCTCTTTAAATATAATCTTACATGTTTACAGTTTCGCATTAATTGATTGTTTTCTTGCAAATCAGTCAGACCGGTACCTGTTTTCAAAGTATACAAAAACGAATAATCCAAATACATGTTTTGTTCGCGTCAACTTGGTTGTTTATTTTCATACATGTGTATTGAAAAAGGCACGAATATAAACAAAGCAGGTTTTGGAAATAAACTCATTTTACATGAATAGGTTTTTGGGCCATGCCTCCGCTATTTTAATATGAATATATATCGCAATTTTTACTACTTGTTTATTGTTTATCTTAATAAATTAACAGAAATCAAGGATATATTGACTTTTAATCGGCAAATTTCAATAAACCGATCATTGTTAGATTATGCCTACTCTTCCGCAAATTTTGAACCTTCGTTCAATTTTTTTGTCACTAAATTCAGCAAAATATGAAAGTTTAAAGTTCACCAAGAAAATATTTTTTAAAAACTAATCAGCTCTAAGTTGGGACAAAATACGTCTGGATATACACTAAGAACATTTCTCTACTGATTTTCGTTCGTGAGTTAAAGCGCGAGATAACGTTCGTACAAGATGCAGGAAATTTTTTTATTGCATTTTTTGGTCCAGTATAGTCTGTGATGGACATTTGATGAAAAAACATATAGTATTTTTTTTTGTCGAGTGATAATACTGAAAATTTAAATGATCATTGTTAATAATCTTGATTTATTTATTAGTATTTCTTCATAATTTTTTTAACGATTATTCATGAAAAATTTTATCCAACGTGTATCCGCAATTTGACAATAGTATTTAACTTCTTTTTCAAATTTATTTCGAAATATCCTGGGTTGCCGCCCTCCGGGCAATCCGCTGCGGACCACCCGGCACGGTATCTATGCAATACGTTCCAGGACATATTAATATGACGTTATACATAATTTCGTGTAAAAGGTATGTCATTCTTCGGTGCAATGAACATTTTACAAGATCAATTACTCCCTAGTCTATGTACATTTTCTAGATTTATAATCTTATACAATTAATTACTCCCAGCAATTATTAACGAAAATATAAGTAAGAACTCTTATGAATTTAACATGAATGTTTATCAACCGTGCATATATATTATCAACTCTTGCGGAATAAAAGCAAAAAGGTGTCTATACGCGTATGTCATTTATAGATCAACAATTCGATAACATTTCTTACCACGGATGTCAACCTTGTAGAAAACGTATAACAATAGCAGCGACGACCGATGACTGTGTAACGCTTATAGATCATTATTGTTTTTCCAATTATCGAAGTGCTACCGCCGCAAATTAGCATTCGTTATTTTCACCTATATCGCGAACGGACTTGAGAAGGTCGATATACATTATGAATTGCTTATGGATGTGGGTCGACTTGTAGAAAAACACGAACTCGGGCCTTGCATTATTGCACAAGCGCGTCTTAATCGCTGCAATGGTCATTATTTTCGAGTTCGATGAATTTTATAAAAACTTATAGAACACACACATATATATGTTGGATGAGGATTATTGTCTTTTTTTAATTATGAACGTGAAGAATATTTTGTTTTTTTATTTAAAAAAAATAAAAGACTTTTTTTGCATTATTTTTAATATTTATCATTTGAGCCAAGCTTTATGATGTATTATTCTATTGTGTTATATATTTTTAAATTATATATAATATTTACTACAGTTTTTTCACGGTTTTACTAAACAAAGTTTATATATTGAAAAACCAATATTCTCTATAGTATTCAAAATAATTATAAAAAACGACGACAATGCGACGTACAAAAAAGTTCCTTAAAAAAAAAAAAATAAATAAAATAAAATAAAATCGATACATTTACTGGATTTTAATAAAATTAATTTCTTATGATCTGCGATGATTAAAGTTATGCCACATCTAAAAGTTGAGGGAAAATGGATATATAACTGTTTGCAAAAAATTTTGCAGGTCAAACCAATAAAACCGAAAAAAAATAAACCAATATTTTGCAACGGAAGCATAAAATATTGCATGGTTGCAAACTGCGCATTTTGTGCCTCTACACGCGCAAAGTTTGTGAGTTAATTTTCTTCACGCGTGATTCATTACTCTGTACATGACGTTCTAATTTATGCACCAAATATATACCGATTTGCTTTAACGCAATAACTCGACAATAAATTTTTTAATTCTCTGTACATCTGTCTGTTGACATCCAAAATGTTCATCTAAAATGTTGACAGACTGAAACAACCAAGAAATCTGAAGATTTATTAAAGTAAAAGGAGAGAAACAGCGAGAGAGAGAGAGAGAAAGGGATTTTGGTACGCCATATTGCATCCGCCATTTTGAATGTCGAAAATAACTGATTCGTAAATAAGTACCTCAAAAATCACCGACTATCGAGTTTTGGGTTAATCGAGAAAAGTTCCGGATTTTGGTTCGTCATATTGGATCCGCCATGTTGAATTACGAAAACCTGACAACTGCGACCCTGAAAACCCTCGAGTAACGAATTTCGAGTTATAATCGGATGAAAATAATAATAATTTGTAAACAATGTTGAATACGTATCAATAAATTCATATTTAAGAAGGGTTGCGCCCCCCCCCCCCCCTCCCCGATCATAATAATAATAATGAATTTTACGCAACTCCAGATTTTCACTTAATAACCTAACCTAAACGTATTTTATAAATAAAAATATTCTTTTTCAACAAAAATATTTTCTTACAAATTTTTCGAAAATTCTTTAAAAAACATTTTTCATTTTGAATTTTATTTACCCACCTCCCTATATCAAATTCCTGTTTTTCTATACTACTGTCATATTAATATTCAGTTTATCAATTCAATGGCTTCACGTTTCATCGTAAAATTAAGAAAAATCTCGCGTTAAAAATTTTGAACCATAACGAGTATTGATGATCGAATGAGAGGGGCAGCATTTTATAACGTATACCACACGTCTCGAATCACATAATTACGGCAAATTTGCATACAAAACAACAATCGACGTAAATTCTAGCGCAACGATTACGTAACGAAGCGATCCTTGAAAAAAAAAGAAAAAAAAGGACGATAAATCGGCACTGCTCCGGTGGTAGTAAAATCTCCATAGGCATAAATCAAGGGAATAGTTGGACGAAAAATGAGATGATAGCAGCGCTGCATGCATATATATATATGCACGTGCGATCAAACTGCAGGTTGGGAACGAGTGCATGGGCAACCCATCACGCGAAGGGGAGCAGCAAGGCGGTGCACACATGAAAAAGAAGAGCAAGGAGGAATGAGGAAAGAAGAAAGGGAAAAAGAGCGAAGAATACGATGTGGAGGCAGAATAGGAAGAGGAAGATTATTATGTAGCGGGGGCAGTGTCTGACCCCAGGCTGGCTCAAACCGTATAAGCCATGTACATACACACCCGAGCACGCGTGTGTGTGTGAGCACGTGCAACTCTCTCTCTCTCTCTCTCTCCCTCCCCCGCACCTCGTCTCTCTATCCCTTTTCCTTTCTATCTCCTGCTGTCATTCCAGTTTTTTTTTGTTTCTCTATCTTGCCTGTCTATCTTTCATTCTTCTGTTCTTTTCGATCTCATTCTCGTCATACCCCATATCTCTCTTTTCCTCTATTTCTTCGTCTCTCTCTCGTAGATGTTTTTGTTTTGTTCCCGCCTCTTCCTATTTCTCGTTTTTCCTTTCTCGATTCTTTCCTTTTACTATTGTATTCTACATTCATTCTACTTATTTTTTTCCAAATGGTTTACACCGATCGAAGAACAATGTCGTTGGAAATTCGAACACACGCTGGTCGATGTGTTGATCTTAGCATTCATTGTGCAAAAACCTGCTAGATTTTTTTAGTGACATTTTTATACTATATTAGAAATCGATGACGTTAAATTATATATAAACACAAATGAAGACGTACTAAAAAAATTAGTCCCACTGTAGACCTTCATCTGGTTTAATTTCTGATATAATCATTTTCAATCTTTTTTTTTTTCTTCTTTCCATCTCGTTTACAGATCGTAGTTGATGCTTGACTTGTTAGCATATCTTTTTTCTTTAATATTGATGAGTTTTTCTCTGTCTGATAGTCGTTTTTTCTCGATATGACCGGACTGAATCGTCATGATTCTTATTGCGGTTGATGATGGATCAATCTGTTAATAACTGTAAACAGGTTGAAATTCCATTCTATTCAAGTGCAATATTATGTTGTACGAGCGGATCGTCAATCTAAGAACTTTAATGAGTTGTTGCCACCTGATGTTAATCGTGACATTATTATGCATTCGTCCTCTTCCTTATCTATTTATTTGCGGTCTCTTCTTTCTTTTTCCTTTATCTCTCTCTCTCTCTTTCTCTCTTTCAATCTCTCTCACTTTGGCCGATTACCTCGCTATTCCCTGTATATATCCATCGTCCCATCCTCTACCGCGATGTCGGACATTGCAGAGTCTGGCGAACACGAACACAATGCCCGACACGGATTTCTTAATCGCTCTCGATCCATCTGTTCCGTAATTGTCTGTCGGTAAAGGTGGTGCCTCCTCGCATATACACGTGCGTTATATATACGAGGACGCGTGTTTCTGATCGGTGCAAGGACTGCTTACCTCCGTGCTACGGGTCAACGGCTCAGCGAACTCCAACGGGAACTCGATCGTGTGTTCCCCTTTTAATTCTTTAATTGCGCCGATGCGATTATGGTGAGACAATTAATGCGCGAACTCGAAACTTTGACGGGATATGCAATTGTAGCGGAGCTTTTATGGATGAGGGCGTCGAGTTGTAATTTGTCGAGCAAAACTCCCGGCTTATATGTATACCCGATTCTATATAGCAACGATCGATTTGATTAAGGGTTCATTAGTTAATTAGCAAATAGTTGCTTTATAATCGGCGCTTGATGTAGGAGAATCTCCGTTTCGATCCTGTATAATAGTAATATGGTTGACGAATGAATAATGGTCATTTCTGGACTTGCATGCTAGTATAAATTGAATAGAATTTCCTCGATCCTTTGCACGATAAATCAATCAGTTTCGTTACTGACGATCGGGATAGTAGCAAATGTCCTTTTTCATGGTGATTCCACTCACAGATCTTTGTTTATTCGATTTTCTATTTTTTGTGCATAAGGAATGTATAGGAAATAATATTTTTTACCATTTCTGAAAGGGAACATCAATAAGTAACAGTCTTTTATATATATTTTTTTTTTTAGGATTTCTGCTGAACTCTAACGTTTCGAACTTCAGCGTCATCACAATCTTTACTTTTAAGTCTAACAATTCAGTGACACCGAAGTAGTTTCATTTTAACCCATTAATGTGCAAAACGACGATTTTGCGCATGCATTTTCAAGGATACCATACCTATTCGAAAACAATTTCTTTTTCTTCAAAATCCTATACCGAGGATTTTTGGGGTTGCTTTTTCAGAATTTGTTATTGGTTTTTCAAACCAACTTCAACAACAATGTTAATTTTGCAATTTAAAACAAAAATTTGATTTTTCAACATGATTTTTTTTTCAAAGTCGATTTTTTATTTGTTTTCTATTTATTTAATGATAATAACACCAGGAATCGTGGTCTTGATGTTTAAACCTTCTAAAACCATGAATAGCAGATTTTTTTTGTTCTGATTTTTCCAAAATGGCGGTTGTGTACCATAGAGCCATAAAAATTTTCATGAATTTTTTACTCCAAAACTATCAAACTCTACGGACAAAATTTATACAATTAAAAGTGCTTAAAATTACCCAAGGAACACGTATGAATTTTTTCATAATTTTTTGGACCACTTTTGGAATTTCGGAATGGGACCATATTTTGAAAAATTCCAAATATCTCAATAAATTCTGAAAAAATTCACACGATACTCCTTGTATAATTTTAAGAACTTTTTGTGCAACAACATTTTCTTGTAAAGTCAGATTTTTTTTTAGTCTTTTTAGACTTGAAAAATTGTTTAGTTGATATTTTTTTGAGGGAGGTTAATGAATATTAAATTTTAAATAAATTTTCACCGAACGTTTATTAGGCAAGATATTCAAACAAAATTGTGGCCACTTTCAATCCAATTTTAATATCCAGTATTTGAATAATTTTGTAACAAAAAAACTGGTCTATTTATTCTGGTTATTCTTCAGTTTATGAACACTTTTGTTACATACACTTTTAAACCAATCATTTTAGACAGAATTTTTACCAGGCTTATTGCGATTATTTTTTATGATTTTAGTCTTATTTTTTTTTTTGTGTTATGCATTTGGTATCTGCTGATGTGTATATTTATGAAAATTCTTTTCACGATTTTTAGTAATTTATTCATGGTCATCCGCAACATTTTGAAACAATTTTTACAGCAATACGTTCACATAAGTCACACATCCATGATCATGGAAATAATTTTTGTCGCCTATTCTTTTCACAAATCACCATGAAGATTTTCAATATTTGTTAAATTCGTCCTGATCAATTTTCCTGATTTTTTCCATGATATTGTTATCAAAGTTCCATATACTAAAATATATATGAAAAAACGTATAAAAATTTGACACATTACGCCCTGGTAGAAATTGTAAGCATTTTTATTGTTGGATTAAAACTAATTTTTAGGCAAATATGTTGGTTAAAAGAAGTATACAACAAAAATGTATAAAAAATGCCCAAGAATTGTATAACATTAAGTAAAACATATATTAAATAAGAAAGTCTTACAAAATTATCAAATTGTTATACATGAAAAATAGACATAAAATATGCAAAAAATTATGTCCATTAAATGTATATTAAAACTATTATAAGATATGT